>NIUQ01000097.1:17208-80108 GCA_002796945.1 Plectus sambesii
CTCGTTTGCTCAGCTTGCTGGCTTATTGCATAATCGTGGACATACTGAATATTGCCTAATGCTTTCGCATACCAGAGGTTATCGGGTCTTAGCAATATATTTTCATTGTCCACAATTAAGTGACGTTTGTTACGTAAGCTCATGAACTTGAATCCAGGCAGAGCTGGCCGCTCAGTGCTACAGTTGTATTCTCCCGGAGCACTGTCCCCATTCCTAACGTGAATCAGGAAGGATCCACCATCAGCTAACCTCGTATTGTTGGGAATACAGTGATAGCCATTCAGACGTTCTAATAGATCCCGAGGTTGCGGTTTGGTGAATGAGAGAGACATTTGTAATTCGATGATTACTAAATGCTTGTGCAACATCTTGGCCTTCAAGTTTCGATGTGCCTTCTCATAATGACAAGCTCGAATTTTACTCAGACCTGTATAGTCCCATATAATTGTGGCATCGCCAGTCTTACAGCCTTCATGCGTATCTGTGTTGCACGCTGTTACAGGAAACAGATCGCTCGCAACACTTTTCCCATCTACCGTAATCAGAGAGCCTATTTCTAGAGCAACGTTCTCAATGATAATTGTTTTTGTCCCTCCAAAAAAGTTATAGCATAGTCCATCCAAACTGATTGTATGGTTTGACATATAAACAGTACCCTCAGGATTCTTAGGACCTATCGTTACATTGCCCCACTTCTTCTGAGTGATAAGTCTCATACATTTCGTGAACTCTACCGGCTCAGCAATGGTATGATCTTTAACGATGGCGGACGCCATACAAAATAGCCCATTTGCAATCACTATAGTGCGCTTTAATAGCTGGCATTTGTAAGCAGGGACCTTTTTCTGCTCATACTTCTTAACGTACAAATCGACCTGTATGTCTTTGACGCAATCTGTTTTGGATGGAACCTCACACTTGACATTCTCTGCCAAGGAAAGAGGTGTCCCAGTGCGAAATGAGGAACAAACTTGAAATTTGTAGTTCTTAGGGTTCTGCCAGTAGATGGGATTTTTAGCTAGCTGTTGATCCCTTTCAATCAACAGTGGGTGACGCGTAGTGCTCACCTCTATTGGATCAGCGGAGTGAACTGTAGGCAATGTCAGTATGGAAAACAGACAAGCTACAGCTACGGCAGTCCATATGGTATTACTCCCTCTAGCTCCTTTAGCATTTGGGCGAGTATCCATTTCCTGGACTTTCCTCTCGGAGGGGTTATCATGGGTATGGACAGCAGACACTGTGTCCCGCTGCTTCATCGGAACTGGTCTGGAATATATTGGGGAGGGGGGTTTTTGTTGAGGACGCTTCTCATGGCCCCGGTTTTGTAACGCCCAGTCTCTATTCCGACCGTTTCCCTTCTGTTTCCTTTGAGGGAAACCACGCGGCGAGGCGCGATAATCGACTGGCACATTTCTTTTGTAACTCTGGAGACCGAAATTATTCGGTTGCACTCTTCCAGGTTTTCTAGAATATGTGAAATTTTGATGATACCCTCTTTGCAGATCGATCATTTTCTGTCTGCACTCCGAGGCAATATGGTTTGGCTTGTTACAATAGAAACAAACACGATTCTCTTTTGGGGGACGCACTACCCCAGTGAATGAGTTTTGTGACCGATTTGTCACTAAGTAGGTATGACCAGGGGCATGGGAGCCTCCTTGGTTTCGTTTGTTTCTGATAGTAAGCCGACTCATGTCTATGATGCACTCAGCATGCCTAGCAGCTTGTTCTAAGCTGTTTAGAGTCTCAAACTGCCCTAGCTGATTCCACAGGCGTTCCCTAATTTCCTCTTGGAAGCCTACTTCAGCAATCTGCTTTAGAATCTCATCGCGCTGAGGGACAGTAAAGTTTGGATAGGCCTCATGCCCTATTTGACGGAGAATGTTCACATAGTTACTAACACTCTCATGGTCAGCCTGTTTCCTATTATGGAGAACCAGGGCTTTCACATTCTTCATGCCATCAGTCTTGAGGCGAGAAGAGATAGCTTCAACTAATGATTGATACGTTGCCAGTTCTGCATCCGTAAGCTCATCAATCATGTTTTCAACGTGCCCACGCACTTTGCAAAGGATCAAATCCCTTTTCTCCTCATCAGAGAAGTTCTTTATTTTCGCTAACCGCCCCAGACGTTTAAGCCACACGTTCCAGTGTTCCTGATTATCAGAGCTGAACACCTCTACATCACCCAGTCTTGTATGGGCCAAGTTTCCCGGGGTGTTACCCTGACTCATGTTTATATCACTTCCTGCGCTTCTTTCGCTATATGGTACTGCGGGCTTGCCTGGCGGAGTAAAAGCTACCAATCTATTTGACTCACTAACCTGCCTTAGGAGTTGACTGTAGATTGGTGATGACTGTCCTTTCAAGTCGCTTTCTGCCAAAGGACGTAGGACTTGGTAACCTCTTTCTTCAATTTCTGCTGCTCTCTTCAGGAGTTCTTCCTTTTCCTCCTGGATTAGACTTTGCTCAAGTTCGTCAAGCGGATCGCTTTCTTCCTCTTCTTCTTCTTGGAGAGGGCTTCGCTCAAAATCGTTGAGCGGGTTACTTTCTTCTTCCTTTCCTTCCTGGAGAGGGCTTTGCTCCAAGTCGTAGAGCGGGTTGCTGTCTTCCTCTTTCTGGAGAGGGCTTCGCTCAAAATCGTTGAGCGGGTTCCTTTCTTCCTCTTCTGGGAGAGGGCTTCGCTCCAAGTCGTAGAGCGGGTTGCTTTCTTCGCCGCTGAAGGGAGACTGGTCCTCAACCTTTTCTAGCGGGCTTCTTGATTGACCTTTTGGTGATTTGACACTTTCACCTTCTTCTCGACGGCGTTCACGAGCTTCTTGTCGAAGGTCTCTTGCCGAAGGGTTGCTGGAAGATGATGCTGGATCCAGGATATCTTGATTAGCTTAAGAGCGCTTCTTAAGCTACTAAGCCAAATCCTGCCGCTGTCGCCAATTGTAGTGAATGTGGGGCTGAGTGATCAAATCAACCTCAGATCACTGGGTGCAGGGGATATGGCTTGGTGACGGGTCACTGGATATTCTGGGGAAGTTAGTCCAGCAGTCTTCTTACTCAGGCTGTGCGTAGCCGTGAGTATTCTGGAGTGGATAGGGTGTAGAGGTTACTGTACCGCGGGTACGGTAATCAGGGGATAGTACCGTAGTCTGGGTTTGTTCGAGGGCAGGGTTTCGGTATAGGTTTATTCTACACAGCAGCAGTTATATCAAGATGCAGCAGACACACTGATTATCACACTCCCTTCAGTCCAGTAATATCCCTATTTAAGCTAAACCGTATAAGAAAGTAATAACAGGTTTCAATCAGTGATAACTATTGAAACTAAAGGTTGATATGTAAGCTTTCATCACTTACTCCACCCAAATCTAGTTTACGCCCTATTGCGGAATCCGCTTCTAGCAATGAGTAATGCAACGGTCATCAATCTCATACTGACATATGTATACCGTATGCCAGTTTCACTACAGTGTCTTTGCGCCACCTCTCCTGCTGACCATCATTTCTGGTTTTGCTTGTTTTCTGAGGGCCTTGGTGCTCTGCCTTGCCTGGGCAGAGAGCTGTATTGTGGCCTTTCTTGCAGTGGAAGCAGGGACGGTGGTTGTTGCATTGATTTGCATTGTGTCCAGACTTCAGACATTTGAAGCACAGGCGTAGCTCAGTAGCTTTCTGCAGCCGCGCCTCTCTTGTTCCAATGGTGGTGCACTCATTTGTCCAGTGATCACCATTGCAGAATATACATCCTGTTTTTCGCACCATGCGTTGAGCGTTGACAGCAAATGTTCCTGTTGCTGTGTTGTATTCTGGAGCTGATGTGTTCTGTGCCTTCTTCACATCCTTCTGTGGTTTGGCTACTTTTTCTTCAAGGCGCAATGTTTTTTCCAAATGTTTGCGCAGTTTCTGGACTGTCCAGTGAGGGTCTTTGTCCTTTTTCTGATGTACACTTCTCATGATCCACTTTGGCGGTTTTGATTGAATTGCTACTGCCAGCTGTCGTTCTTCAGTGGACTCCCCAATTGCTTCTAATTGGCAACAGATTTGCTTGACCTGCTGGACCACTTTTCTGGCATTTGCCAGCTGCTCCCCAGCTTTGGGTAGCGCCTGTAGTTCAGCATGCAGTTGTTCGCGAATCAAGTCTTGGTCACCATACTTCTCCTTGAGTAGTGTGATGAGGACCGCATAATTTGCGTCTGTCACAGCATACCCCATGGCGTCAATCTTTGCTTCACCTTGCAGGGAACCAAGCAGTTACGACATTTTCTGGACAGCAGGGAGGGGTTCATCATGAACCATCACTTTGAAGGTCTCCCAAAACTGTTGCCATTGAGTGATTGTGCCATCAAATTGGCATAACTGCAGTTTTGGGAGCTAAATAGGAGAGTGGTGTAGCAGAGGCGGTTGTTGTCCAGTAAAGGAGGAAGGCGCCCGAACTGCTGGCGCCTGCAGCTCCTTCTCCAACTGTGCCAAGGTACCTTCATGGGTTTCCAGGACGACACGGACCTCATGACTCTTGTCAATCAGAACCAGGATGCCATCACCACCGCTTGTGACCTCATCATAGCGCTTTTGTTCTAGTTCTCTCTCTTCTTCTGTCACATCACTTTCCATGATGAGCCTGACCCATTTGTCAATCTAGTCTTGGAGTTGCAGAGTAGTGTTGTTGAGTTTTTTCAAATCACTGCGGACCAGTTCTTTCTTCTTCAGGGTGAGCAGTAGGCGATCAGGAGCAGATTGTGCCACCGTGCAGTCGTGGGTGCCAGCGTCTTTGATGTAGCCTAGCAGACGAGCCTTTGCCAGTCCAATTTGGGTACAGTAGGAGCCAGACATTGTCCACAGATAGTCAGGAATTTTTCGGGTTCAAAAAAAAAAGGTATGGTTGATACACCACTGGTTGTGAAGAGGCTTGGTTGAACGGATTCTAGCCTTTATTATCCAAATTTGCATATATATATCAAGTAAAGAAAGGGTAACATACAGGAATCATCAAGCATCTTTTACATAGGAAGGTTAAGTCATAGGTTATAACAGAAACGAAAAGACCTTTTTCAAGGAAAGGTTAGGCATAGTTAGCGATCATGTCATGGAATCACATGCATTCCAAATTACGCGTTAAGGTCATCTCGCTTTCGCGACAGACCGGGGACCGCAAAAGGTCCGGTCTACCAGAACCGTGAGGTGTCCACACACACACACACACACAGACAGTGCTGGCTTAATCTATAGATACTGTAACCTGAGTGCTAATTAAAATTACGCTCATAATTACAACGTCTTTCAAAAGCTTGTCCAACGATTGCATAAATGCATCCAATGATTTTCTGATTGCATACAGCTAAAAATCTCAGCACACTCAGCTTCAGTGAACTGTTTCGAATATCGTTTGCAGAATTTAAAGAGCTGAACTAATCATTTTTTAATGATATATGCGTTTTTAAAGATTGCCTTTTTACCTTTATCTTTACATTTTGCGAGAGAGAAACTCACGCTTAAAGCAGACTTCTACAGAAGCATGGGTGAGTTCACATACAAATCTAAAAACGAACTTCCATTCTATTAAAGTTAAATGCTTTCCGTTCCTCAAAGTGACTCAGCATTCGAGCTATATGCTCAAGGAAGAGTATGGAAAGGGTTCACTGAAGCTGGGTGTGCTGAGATTTGTAGCTGTATGCAGTCAGCAAATCATTGGATGCATTTATGAAATGATCAAATGGATATGTGAAATCATTGGACAATCAATGAAAGACTTTGTCAACTGGAATTTTGACCTGAATTTTAGGCAGAGATTCATCTAATGGTGAGCTACTAGTGAGACCAGATTAATTTCATAAACCCTGAGGATGTCATATTGGGAACACAATAGGCTGACCCTGTTGAGCTATAGAATCAGCCTTGTTCACCAGCACGTTCTCGATTTTCATAGCATAATGTCCTCCACTCATCAAATGCTGAATATTGATGAGCTTCCATTTGGAGGAAACCATTTTTAAGAAGAGTTTTTTGAAAGAACTTTTAAAATATTCATTGCGGTTTTGAGAAGTTTTTGGTCTCAATGGAAACTCTGAGGTCTTAAGGTTTCCAACTTGCCCACTTATAACTCATCCATAGGTTTAGCTCCACCTAAAATTTTAGCTTGAAATTATATTTTTGAAACCATTTATGATCAAGTGATAATTGTTGCGGCAGCGACAGCTTTGAAAGGGAATTATCTGAATTTGGTTGCGTATTAAAAGCACTGAAGGGATCGCGCCACGGCAATAGTGCTAAAGTGCAAATGGTAGTTGTTCTACATGCTGTCCACTGGTAAAACGTCCGTTGGTAATGCATCTGTTGGTGATGCATCATCACTTTATGAAGGTCGTCCACGTGCCATTCACCAGCGCTCGGCAGAAAAGCGTAGAGGCATACGCGTCGCTTCTTTATCAAATGTGTCTGTCAGCAAATCGCGTTCGCGACAAGGTCCAACTATGATTGACCGCGAAAGAGCATTATGCCAAGGCCATCAATGTGTCACTTTTTGGATGCTCTTGAATACGCCAAGCTGGCCTTTCTATTCTGGATTAAGAACAGCAACTTCTGTGCAGGTCTGCATGCAAACAGTATAGTGAATCTGAGGATCTGTATCATTCTCAAAGTACAGGTATCCTGTATAACATCTAATACTATGTTTTAAATAATTCAGTGAAATTAGTTGAAAATAGAGCCTGTTGTAAGTGATGAAGTATGGCTACTCCAAATAATGGATTTTGGCTGCAAAGCACATGAGTAACTCAAGGGTACCTCAGTGGTCTGATATGATACTGGAATGTTATTCACACGTTCATAGGAGTGTTTAATGAGTAAAAGAACTTATTTTACTTCTGGAATTCAAATAGAAATGGCCTATGATGCTAGCCATTTTTAAAATGATGGAATATGCTATGATACAGAAAGCTTTTATACATGCTCTGCAAATGTGTAGCCAGGCAGCTGTTATTAGTGGCTTAAAAAGTGTTTGCTTTTTGAGTAACTGAGTGAGCAAAATTTTTTATTGTTTTCTTATGTCGATATCTAAAATTAAAACATTCTTGTAGTAAAGGAGAGCAAGCTTTTTATGGTGGCTGCCCTGCTTGATCACAAATGAATCAAACTTTGTCAAATACTCTCAACAGCTAATATCCCAATACATTTTGATTCAGATCCCAAAACATCAATTAAACTAAAATCATCAAACAATAGTCTATCTATGTGGATAACAACAATATGGTGAAAGAGCGAACATCTTTGTTGGGATGACATTGAGTTACACATGTGCTTTCCAGCCAAAATTCATGTTATGAAATAGTCATATTTCATCTCTTGCAGCAGGCTCCATTTTCAACTGATTTCACTGAATTTCTTAAACACAGTATTAGATATTATCCAGGAAGCCTGTAATTTGAGAATGATACAAATTGAATGAGGCATATTGGAGTTATTGCAAACAGTATTAATGGGCTACTTTTTTGATCCAACCTTTACATTAGTTTATATTTTAGCACAAACAAGACAATCGTCAACGTTTCATGGTCAGTCAATATTTGAACAAAAGCGTGCTAAAGAAATGCATTTTAAATATCAGCAGCTTATATATTCAAATAATATTAGTCAAATAATTGCGCATGATGGTGAAAAATACCTTCCAATTATGATGAAATGTTATGCAAATTTTGCAGAAAATATTTTTAAGGAAACAAATAAAATCAAAAAGTTTACAGGGTGCCTAAACATTGACATGTGTGACATTCCAAGAATATCTGCATCTTGTATGGTGGCAAAAGGACACTTCAGTGTTATGGAATGTAAACAATCAGAATATATTGCAATTTTTCATTCAGCGAAATTGGCCGAATTGCAGACATGCTACCCATAATCATTTACAATTGCTTTTTCACAGTATTATGGAGTTTGCAACAGAGCACATTATTATGCCATATATTTCTGGGTGCTGTGCGATATAAAGGTTGTACTCATTACCAACATGCAAGAAGTTCGCCAGCCTGAAATATACAGTTCATTACATCCTAGGAAGTATTGGGCTAGTTTCACATCGCGTACTGTAGCTTAAGTTGTATTAGGTCGTCGCATAAATCGTGAGCGTTTTTAGGTGTACATGTTTGATCACAAATAACTACGGTAACACGCAACGATATCCAATGCGGTTTTGAGCTAAAGCTAAATTTCAAGCTAAAATTTTAGGTGGAGCTATACCTATGGATGAGTTATTAGTGGGCAAGTTGGAAACCTTAAGATCTCAGAGTTTCCATTGAGACCAAAAACTTCTCAAAACCGCAATGAATATTTTAAAAGTTCTTTCAAAAAACTCTTCTTAAAAATGGTTTCCTCCAAATGGAAGCTCATCAATATTCAGCATTTGATGAGTGGAGGATGTCGGCATAGATGACAAGAATGCCGAAATGTGATAAATGAGATCTAATGGTTAATCTAGGTTTATAGGAAATAGAACCACTATTTCTGGGCTATTGAGGTCACACCGCGTGACCTAGCCTTGCGCATCCTTTATCTCTCTGCAAGATAAAGGTCACCACACTAGTATAAAAACTAGGGTGGTTGTTCAGTTATTTGATTTAAAGTCACTTGTATTACGTTGATGTAGTTGTGTATAAAGAAGATATCAAACGCCATCGCTACACACCTACAGAATGGCGACGACGGCAGGATCTGATGCTCCGCGACAATCCCTTGGCACTCCATACGTGGCCACTCCAACCAGAATCCCTCTTTTTGAAGCGTTCAACCCCGATGTGGATAAATGGACGTCCTACAGAGATCGTCTAATCTGCCATTTCAATGCTTATGGCTTAACTCCTCAACAGGACACCAACAATCAATGGAAGATGTTGTTCTTGTCATGGGTTGGTAAAGAGACGTTTGACCTACTTGCGCAATTGCTGTTCCTCACAGAGTCCATTCTTATCCCAAGATTGACCTTTGAAGACATGAAGTTGGCCCTCAACAATCACTACGATGCTACCAAGAGCATCATGAAGGCTACCTACGACTTCTGGAACTGCAAACAAAAGCCTGGTCAGTCATTCACGGAATGGGACACTGAGCTACGCGAGTTGGCTCGTCACTGCGCCTTCACATCTGGAAAGTTACAAGAAAAACCATTGGATCGTGCAATACGGGACATGTACATGATTGGTACATGTAATCCCAAAATCCGTCAAAGGCTAATCGATGCTGAAGACCCCGATCTACAAACAGCTCGACAAGTTGCTCTCAACACAGAGAAGAAAGAACTTGATCTACAGTCTATGACCTTGAATGGATCATCTCAACATTCATCCATAAACAAGCTAGCTACCAAGCAGAACAACCGACCACCCGGTGGCAAACGTCCACCGTTTCAACACTCTTCACCACAGCAAAAGTCTCAAGCATGCGATTCCTGTGGAAAAACCAACCACACGCGTGAAGACTGCTGGCATCGAAGAGACACCTGCAATCTGTGTCACCGCACCGGTCACATTGCAGCTGCTTGTCGTTCATCATCCAAGGTGGAAGACAGAAACAAGGGGCAGCAGTGGAAGCAAAAGCAACCAAAGAAGCTTTCTGCAAAGCTGGTTATCAATACAACTTCAACCAAGTCACGCTCCCTGAAGACATGCTCCATGACAGTCAATGGCCAACACCTCCGGTTTGAGCTAGACACAGGAGCAGACGTCACAATCGGCACATTTCAAGACTGGCTGACTTTGGGCAAACCATGCCTCACACAGTCTCACGACCAGCTCTCTGGCTACACTGGACAAGCGATCCATGTCAGAGGAATGTGTACAGTAGACGTCAACTACAATGGCAAGTCATACGCACTGCCACTCTACTTCGTTCAAGGAAATGGTTCATCCCTCTGCGGAAAGAACTGGATCGATTCTCTCAAAATCGACCTGAACGAAACATACTATGGCTCGTCACCTCCGGTGAATGTCAAGCCACTCCAAGTGAACCGCGTCTACAGCGAGTCCAAACTTGCTTCTGTGCTGGACAAGTACACTGCTACTTTCAGTCCTAGCCTGGGTCGCTGCAATAAAGCTCGCGCGAAGCTACATTTGCGACCAGACGCCCGACCGCGCTTCTTCAAGCCACAGGCGGTCCCATTTGCTCGACTGCAGCCTACGAAGGAAGAGCTGCAACGCAACGTCGACATGGGTGTCCTGGAGAAAATCGACCTCAACAAACGGGGCTATGCAGCACCCATTGTTGTTGTCGCCAAGCCAAACGGCAAAGTATGCACATGTGGCAATTTCAAAGTCACAGTCAACCAGCAAATCTACGTGGATGAACATGCCACCCCAATGATTGCTTATGCATACCTACAAGTTGATGTGGAGGAAGACAGCAAAGATCTCCTCACAATCAACTCACCTGTCGGTCTTCACCGATACAAGCGCATGCCGTTTGGCATCGCAGTGAATACCATTGCTGCTACAAAGAGATCAAAGGCTCTTCAGCAGATAACAAAATGAATTCACTATGGGCGGCCCAACAAGGCTCCCAACAACTCAACTCTGCTTCTCTTCTTCCTTCACAAAGATGTTCTCACAGAACAAGCTGGTGTCATCCTACACTTCAGTCTGCAAGTGGTAATTCCACCACCTCTGCAATCTCTCACACTTTGGAGGGAGAAGTGGCTCACAGTGACAGACGCCAAATCAAAGGTTGCGGTTGCTCACCAAACTGACAACGGACCACCATTCAACAGCAAGCAAGAAAAGCAGAAGATGAGGCTAAGTGGACAGAGTGACCATCTGAATGCACTCTGGTCCATTCCACGCGACTACAACTGGTCGCCACATCCAACTACAAGCCAGACGTCACAGCCACTGACGCTGCCCCAGACGTACTGGACAAAGAAAAGGATCAAGACCAGCCTGAACCAATTGGAAGACACCAATGCTATTATTCCAGGTGCTCTGGTCACAGCATGCAGCTGTCCAGCCTGCAACCAGCAGCCACCAGATCCCTACACACCCTCACTGGGTCCTTCTCAGAAAAATGGGAAGACCAATTAAAGAAGGGGATGTCGGCAAAGATGACAAGAATGCCGAAAAGTGATAAATGAGATCTAATGGTTCAACTAGGTTAATAGGAAATAGAACCAATATTTCTGGGCCATTGAGGTCACACCGCGTGACCTAGCCTTGCGCATCCTTTATCTCTCTGCAAGATAAAGGTCACCACACTAGTATAAAAACGTGTGTGTTCTCACACTGGTGTGGTTGTTCAGTTATTCGGTTTAACGTCACTTGTATTACGTTGATGTAGTTGTGTATAAAGAAGACATCACACCCCCTACTACACACCTACAAGTACATTGTAAATAATTTGAATGCTCTCTATATCAATTACTCCCCGTTGATAATCGTAGTCACAATCAGAATCAAATAATTCGCAGTCGGCAGCCACGGAAAACTTGAGAAGCGGTATAAAAAGATGCGGAAAGTAGCACAATACGTAAACGAGAAATCCAACGAGCAACTTGTGAAACGACCGCTCAGCTTGCGACATATTTGTCTCACTGCTGCTGCTGTAAACGATCGCTGAGCGTCCTATTCTTTGCCGCGCTTCGTGCTTATACACGAGATAGAGCAAAACTGAGCATGAAATAACGATGGCAATAAAGAACAACTCGTATACAACATAGTAAATTATAGCAACCGTTCCTTCATATTGCTCTTTGCAACTAGCATTGAAGAACAAGGCAACTAAGTCTATTTCTCCGATAAAAATTGCGATCAGCAGCCCAAGTGGCCACATGCATATGAGCACTTTAATAATCAACGAGCTTGAAATCTTCCTTCGATATAATAGTGGATATTTTATGGCTATGAGTTTAGTGAGTGACAGAGCCAGATACGTCAATGATGCCTGCAATCGAGTGATTTTAAGTTTAGAGTTTTTGATTTAATACCATAGAAGCAAACTGAAATTTATCATGTTAACCCACCAGAGCGGAATATCGTACATATCCGTAACAATATGTACAGTATATAACGGGGACGTCAAATGGTTTGATGTGTTTGGAAAATTACTTTAAAGTATGCTATTCTTTAACGTTTGAGTGTCGTTAAATAAATAACGTTTCGTTAGCTGCGATGGAATGGGAAAGCCCAACATTCGGAACTTTTATTGATGGACTAGCCGCAACAATCAATCAAAGCCATTCTAATTTCGTCACTGTTTGCCAGCGCGGTCTCACAGATAACGATCAAACAACAAGTATTTGATCGAATTTCTATAATTTTGAAAAATGGTATTTAGTCATAGCATTGGTTTTTATTGAATGCTTCCTGTCTGCTCTACTACATCGCACAAAATTTAATGTTTCCAATTGATGACGAATGTCTCAAAGTTATCATTTCCAATGCTCAATTTCTGCTAGATGCTCCTTATAAAACTGATGAGTCATTCTTTATTGTGGTCATATATGACTCGAAATGGTCAAAATTCGCAATAGTCAAGGTCGGTTAAAACATCTGCTACATGATTTAAGTGATCCGTGTATCCCTACAATAATAAGAAAAAAGTCTGAAATTATTGCCGAAAGCTACGCTGGCTCTATTACAGCGTAAAAATTGAAGAAGCAATCAATCTGTTAGGGGCCTTTTCGAACTGCAACCAAGTAATTGCAAAAGCTCTAAAAATAAAACTCGCCAAAGTGTAGCTGATCTCAAACATGCCGACAAACACGGCGATGAAGATTATGTTAATGTGGATCGTCTGTTGCAGTACAACATCTAAACCAAACGAAACACACGCGAGTAGGTCTCCAATCGATTTGTTGACCAGAAATAAATAAAGCTTGGAAGACAGTGTCTTTTGACGCATGCCTAAATATGTTGAAATGCGTAAGCAATTGTACTGATCTTCCTCTATAATTAGCGTAAGGAGAGCTTATTTCCGAAAAGAACTCAGCAGAGTGTTTTAATATGTTCTGCAACAAGATCTGCTACCCTTCTTTAGCAATTGTGGCAAATAAACCCACTGTTTTATAATGCAGAGCATACAACAACTGGATAGAAGATAAAAACGCATCAAAAAGGCATAAGAGCTGGTAATATAATAGAACGAAAATGGTGAATTCTTAAAAAGCTCTGGAATATAAACCTCCTCAATACTATTTATTGAGATTCGCTGCCACCACTCTTCGATTTTAAGTGAATATTGGATAATGAAGGCTCAATTATCTTGTCGATTGTGAAAACTTTCCTAATCGAGAAAGTACCTCAATATCGAGCACGGAAATTCTTGTACAATATATTTATTATAGCAATTAAACTTATACTAACACGTTTGTATTACTTAAATAAAGGCAAGCTTATCAGAACTGCTTGATGCCGTCCTAGCATGAAAAACTGTGAAAAAAAACCGATCGACGTCTGTACCTTTGATAACGAAAAAGAGAAAGAGGCCGTTCAATAAAATGCCGACGCCGCAAATTGCACCTGGAATATAGGTACCTGTCCATAATATCACCTGTAAAGAACGATCCAATCGGCTCTGTTCTTCAGCGGAAAGCGGCACGCATGACGCATTTGAAAGAGGCATTTTTAAAGAGCCGATTATTTAGATGTTCCAGTGACAAGTAAAAAGATTCACTGCTCCAGCTTTACTTATGCCATCAAGTACTGTATCTGTAATACAATATGACTACTAAACGCAATAACAAATTTCGATCGACACGCGCGTTCATAATGGACAAACTAGCTCCATTATTCGTCCGACTCAATCGCTAACATCTTAACCGCCCTCGCGTCTATTGTTTGTGTTTGATAGGGGCTCTGAAGTTAAGCTTATAATCGCTATATGCCAAAAAGCCACGCTTGCTTTCATTCGCGTTATCTTTAGCATGTCAAAGCGATACATGAGTAGTCAGCAAACAAAGTAACATCTCATGGTTAAAGTGTCAGTATTCTTCAGTAATGTTCAGCTCGACTCTGACAGAGCCACGAGGTTTGAACCGAAAAATTTCAGTGGTACCTTTAGATAACCAAGCGTTATGATTTAAATTCCTAGCCTCTTTTACATATATTATTTTGAGATTTAGGCTCGAAAAACCTTGGTATCCGCTTTTACCCAATTTAAATAGGCGCTGGCGTCATCTTTCAAGAACTTCTTCCCCTATTAAATGTTAGCTGAACGTCCAAAAGTTTGAAACTGCAACTATTTATTAATAAAATTATGTAATGTGGGACGACGACTTTCCGATGATTTTATTCGAATAGTAGGGAAACAACAAAATACGCAGACACTGTACACAACAAGCCCACTGCATAAAACGCACGCTGCACACGACAAAATAACGACACAAATTTTACACTAAACAAGAAGTATTTAAGGTACTCCGAAAGGGTGGGCGCTAATTCCGGCTAACAAATAAAGCATCAACATTCGATCGCAAAACTTACAACGGACTACAAAAAGTGACACCATTCGCGGAATGAGAATGCAAACGTTGCGAATCGCGCATTTGCAACAGATCGTATTCGAGAACTCGATAATAACCGACTGTGACCCGGTGTCACTTACAAGATCACCTCAAAGCCCGACAAGGAAACAATACCAAAACCGAGAATCCTTCGTAGTGTACATTAGTTCGAAATACTGCTAGCAATAGCAAACCGGACACGAAAGCACACTCAAATAGCGAACAGAATGCTAAGTTAAGTGCGTCGCTGACGAACATCGCCATAGCGCTCGTCATGCTCACCGCCTTCGGTCTTCTTAGTGTGGCCGTGAGCGTGATGTTCGCGGTTGTTCGTATTTTCCGCGGCGGCATATCTCGTGTAAACCGAGTACACTACAGCAATGAGTCCGAACAACGCGGCGAATTTCCAGAGACCTGAAAAGATGCTGACGATCGAGTTGCCCGCTCCCTTGCTCTTCTCCTTGGCGTATGCTGCATAGTCCTTGGCAGTGACGTAGGCATCTCGTCCCTTGCTCTTCACGTAATCGGCGTAGTCGCCTGCGGTCTCGTATCCTGCCAGCCCCTTGGCTTTAGCATACTTCGCATAGTCGGCCGCCGCGTCGTATGCTGAAATTTGTCATTTTATATACGCCCTAATATCCGATATATTAAATTTTAAGGCAAAATATAAACCGCAGGGAAGTTCATAGTTAAGTAAACATTACAATATATATAGAAAAGTTCATCAATATGAAGTCGGTAGGCCTTTTGATTATATTTTAATTGCTTTCAATGCAGGTGAATAATATATTCTAAGCTCAACTTGCTGCACCTACACTGCTGTATGGTCATGCAGTAGGCATTAAAGTATAACCGAAATTCTAAAGAAGATGTACTGGTTAAAACCCTCGTTCCTATACCTAATGAACGATGAAGAAAGAGAAAGAAAGATTTCAATCTCTGAAAGCGTACAATGGAATAGTTTTAAATCAGTCAATTATAATTCCCCTAGATAGGAAATATCTTGAAACGATATATACAGATAAAAATGAACAAGTTCTTTACCTTTCTTTCCTTCAGTCTTGGCATGCTCAGCGTAATCGGCAGCGGCTTCGTAACCCTTCAGTCCCTTCTTCTTCGCATACACGGCGTAATCTTCAGCCGTCTGGAAGCCCTTCTTTCCTTCCTTCTTCAGATATTCCGCATACTCGCTGGCCGTACCGTATGCACTCTGCCCCTTCTTCTTGGCGTACTCCCCATATTCTGCCGCTGTCGCATAGGCATCCTGTCCCTTTTCCTTCAGGAATTCAGCATATTCAGAGGCATCATGATAGCCTTCTACGGCATGTTCCTTGGCATATTCGGCGTATTCGCGCGCCGCTTGGTACGCGTCCACACCGCGCTCCTTAGCGTATTCTGCATATTCGGCGGCGGCGGCGTATCCTTGTCGGCCTTTGATTTTGGCGTACTCGGCGTATTCTGCGGCGGTTTGCAGCGCATTGGGGACCACCTTTAATAACAATCAATTAGGTGGTGTAAAGTCGGGTAAATGGGATAGTTAGACAGGGCCATAGATATGATTCGATGTATTTGCCAAGAGTAGCGCTGAATGTAAAGAGCGAAAGTAAGGGGGTCTTTCAGGACTTAATCAATTTTTTGCACCCCTAACAAAGGAGGCGACTGTTGTTCCAAGACAGTGAAGATTAAAATGAGTTACACAGTATGCACAACTACTTAGCATCTGCTTCAAAAACAAACTTTCAGTATTTCACTTGCTTAGACATTTCTGAACAAAGTTGGTAAAGAAACCTTTTCTTTCAAGTATTCTGCGTACTCGCCGGCCTTGTGGTAAGCCTGGATAGACAAATCTGCCGCCATGTCTGCCACTTTACCAGCTGCCTGGCCGGCGTTTTCGAAAGTGTGGGCATCCTCGAATGATTCGGCCTTTTTCCCACCGCCGAATGCGGCAGTGCCGACGATCAGTAGGGCGGCGAGCAGAATTATTCCTGTCGTATTCTTCATGTTGATCGCATGGAGAGAAGAACTATGTTGAACAACTGCGCAGTTTTATTAGCTTTGACTGAAAAACGACTTATTACAGCTTCTTCTCGCGAAAAAGGCACTGTAACACGGCGCGTGAAGTACGAGGAAAGTACCGATATTGTTTATTTAGGACGATGGGAAGCGCGCAAAAATCATGAGCAATTCATTTTATCACGTTCAACACCGATTGAACCAACTAATAAAAGTGAATAAAGAAAATGTTGTAGTCAATGTGATATAAAAGACCCTACCTAATATCCGCTTTTCCATTAAAATAGACCTATATTCGCTACAATTCTACCGAAAACTTCTATCGAACCAACGACAAGCTTACCCAAACACAACAACACTTTTTTGAAATAAAACATTTGTTGCGAAATTGGCTAAATCATTTCCACCGTTAGCAATCGTGTCGGGACGTCTGCACTAGCGGGAGGCACGACTAATAGTCGGTATAGTGCCACCGATCAACTTTAAATTTAAGCTATTTCTTCTGAAAAAACGCCTCGTTTCCAGCGACGACAGTGCAATATGTACTCGGCTCAACACTACGGTCAAATATATGCAAAACATTCACTGCACCTACATTTTTCTCGAATCTGGAAAGTGCGACTTCTCAGAAAAAGTCAAAACTTGGCGCAGAGGGCATGATTGGGGTAGACACGGATGGACGAGGGACTGGAGATAGTGCATTTATGACTTCTTAGTGCATAAGATGAAAGCAGAATACTACAACTCAATCCTGAATATATATTACACAACTCTTGATCCCAGATGTGAGATTGACTACATTTCGCCGTACATGATAAATTAACTAAACTCGGTATTTCTGACTGTGTGTGACTAGAGCAAAAGCTTTGCGGTATTACCAATATCAACTTTCTTCACAATGCAGCATTTGCAAGTCTCTAAAACTACTTTCAAATTCAGGTTCAGAAGAAATGCGATAGAAAGCATTAGAAATATCACTAATACTTTAAACGATTTTCCTCTAAACTATGTCAGCAGGCATTCAATCTCAGCGTGTGCAAGCCCAATAGAGCCTTCCACAACGCTTGTCACACGAAATCGGAATTGCGTGGGTCACATGCGACAAGCTGCGAGCGACGCTAAAAGGCAGATTCTAAAACGGATAAAAGGGATAAAAGGGATATTCCAAAAACAGCACCACTTCCGTATCTGGACGACAGCGATTTGGAGTGTTGGCGCAAGTGCACAAAATGAAAGTAAATGTGCAAAATATAACTACTAATCAACAGTGATAGACATATTAAGCACTGCCAACTCTGCCAATTCGAATTCCGCTATCATCAAGGTGGCCTCCCAATTTTCTCATCAGATCGATTGAAATAATCTCTCAGCTGCCGTAGGAAGCATAAGCGTCTAGCGCTTCAAACCGCTAGAATTGAAACGAGACTGACGCTCTCTAGAATTCGTATGCGCTAGGTCGTTTATCTATCCAAAAACCGTAGGATATGAAAATGATCTTTAACACCATTTCTTATCGGTGGCTGTAAATTGGGCAAATTTTCGGCAAAATGTTTATGAACATGATCAAAATCAACTCGAAATAGAACATTCAGCAATTCGTAGTTTTAAAAATATTTTTTTTTATGCTCCCCTTCCTAACAATTGGAATATTGAACGATAACTGCACGGGAATCAATAGATTCGGATTATCCAATAAAACTTTGCATTTTATTGCCCTGCGGTGCAGAGCGTTCCAAAATTACCGAGGCGTTCGCCACAACCCGAGAGTTGAGCAGAACATTGAAGTACCTCAATACGTTGGGTAAAAACCGACGACGACAGAGAATTCTCACACAGACAACAGAGTCACAACGCACCGGAGACGGGTTAGTGCGTGCAGGGCGTCAACATTACTGAGAACGCGTCTGTGATCGCGCTCAGTTTACGATGGCGTCTCAACCGACTGTCAATACTTTCGTCAACAACAAACACCGATGCATCATCCACCACAAAATGCATCGGACGGTACTAGAAAGTGCTTTACGTATAAGTCCAAACGATTTCCTGCCCTTAAGCTTCACTCATCAATTGACTGTATGACGAATGCAGAATTTCTCGTGTATCAAGTAAAGGACATTGATTGTGTGTCATTTGCTGGTGCTGTCCATGTATTGTATCTTTGTGTCAATGTGCAGTTATCGGTAGTAAAAGTGCAATAAAATATCTTTATGACTTGGAGAATAGTTTGCAAAACATAATTTACAAAGAATATAACAGCCACCAAGATTTGCGCTCAGCTGAGTCTCACACTGTACATCGTTTATTAAATACTCTTCTCAAGCCTGGGTTGAAAAAATTATCGTCCAGGGCGTTTATTGGAGGGCAAACGGTATCTGTTTTAAATAATTTCGCGCCTGAAAAACGGGATGCAACTCGCTGAGGCCTGGGCAGGAGAACACTTGGGCAGCAATAGTGACGCTAACGGACGATGTGTTTATTCGGTCAAAGTTTGAACGCGATCGCTTCCTTCAACCTTCACGGCAATCGCCTCATGTGTCGAATGTAGAACGACTCGCCAGTGGAATGTAATGCGTCATATGCGTGTCACTGATACCGTCGCTGCTGGTGAATCTTTGCAAAAATTCTTGGAACTGAAATTCGTGATTGACTTTTTCTACACGTTAAGCTTTTTATTCAGTGTCTTGCGGTGCTAAGACATCGCTGTATTTTAACTTTTAGGGTATTTGAGCACAAAACTTGAAAAATATAGAAATTTAAATGAATTTATAGTGAGATACGCTGAAACCTTCAAAGCCAACACTTCCATGAAAATACAATCAAAATCTGTCAATAGAGCAGTGTAAGTAAAAAGACAATATTTCACATAATCAATAGGCTTAGACGTGATTAGAGGGACGGCAACTGTTCAGTACACCTTAAACTGCTTCCTTTCGGTAACTTTTATTTTACGCAACAGTTCCCTAATCGTCAGCAATCAACCCGTCATCCAAAATGAAAAACTATTTCGCAGAAGAATGAATGTTCATAGCGAACCTCGTTTTTCTCGGAATTCAGACCTGCTGATTCAAGGTGCGCAAAATACGCAGCACTGACGCATTAAAAGTGTCAACAACATGCTAAAATCCTTCATTCAATAAATTTCTTCAATATACTCTGCTACGAGAAGTTATTGTCTTTAAAATTCGACAGGAGCAGAGTGCTCTAAAAAGAAACCCCTTTTGCAAACGTTAGTTAATCATTCACCAATCTCTGCGCAAAATGATCGAGGAAGATAGTGAGCACTTCACGGATGACAACGACGGGGCTCGATACTACGCGGAACCCTATGATAAGCTGCTCAATGATGATAATGTATACGAAGAACTGGATCCACTTTTTCAAGATCGACTCGACTACGAAGCAATCGGTGAAAAGTACGAAATAAAGCGTGACCAATTAACGATTATCAAGGTAAATATTTTCACGAATGCGACATATTCACAAATGCGGATATTAATAAGATGGAAATAATAAAAAATTAGGCGATCTCTACACTATTTTTGTGATAATTGTGCTGGATGATGCAACTAATTTTATCATCACTTTTGAGTTTAGAACAGCTGCAGTGTGTTCACTCAAATTGCAAGTTAGGTCAATGAATGTCTTAGAGTTCAAAGTGTCTCACGAAACGCTTACTCATATATTTGATTTTTAGCTGATTAATAGAGGCTACTACAGCGATATACACATGGGGATGCTGTCTCTGTCGTCTGGAAGCGTTACCGTTGCAGTGAAAATGCCACAGCTTTATACCGACACTATAAATGCGACCGAACGAGAAGATACTCTTAGACGTCAGAGACGGGCGCTCAGAGACGAGCTCAATATATTTGTTCATCTTCAGTCATCTTCAGCTGGCGGACATGAAAATGTCCTTAAGCTTATTGGAGCAATAACGACAATTAAAAACGACTTTTGTCTCTTAACCGAATATTGCGATAGGGGAAGTATGGATTGCTTTCTTCAAACGAAACGGGGAAACAGCAAATTCGAGGATGAACTGATTTACGAAACAAACAGAAGTGGAGAAGTTTGGAAGGTATAAGATGGGCATTTCTTTCTTTGGTAAAGGCAGTTCAGGCGTTTGTTAAGCGCGGCAAACTGGCCATTTCATTTTAGAGCTAGATTATACTCAATCAACATTCATAACTCTATACCATCTTATTGCAGAATTGAAATTTACTTTTGCAAGCGCCTGAAAGTATTATATCTTTCAGGCACAGCGCGATCCGAGTTGGAGCGAAAATTATCAATCACGAAGGGAGAACGGTTTGATCACAACAAGCGACTTGTTGTGGTTCGCATTGCAAATTGCAGACGCTATGCAATTTTTAACAGAAAAGAATGTGAGCGATATTACTATTAACTGTGCATTTGTTATAGCGGTAGATGAATGGCTGTCGTTATTTGCTAATTTTTTAGTACAGATATCGAATTGAAAAGATATTGAAGACTTTAGATTTCATATTTTGGGCTCGTACATTTTTTTAATAAAGAGTATATCTCTTACCAATATACCCTTATAATTTGCTTGAAGTAAGTTATTTTCTATTTATAAGTGAAGAAAGGAACCATATTGGTCATAATCCATTAAAAAATCCGAACAAATTGAATGTAACATTAAGCGTAAGCTTTGACACTATGATTTTGTAATGTTTTGTCGATATTTAAGGTGATACATCGAGATGCTGCAGTTCGTAATATTCTACTTAAGTATGATTTCACCGTAAAAGTTGCTGAATTCGGGCTAGCGAGGAAACTTGAAGATAGCGACACTGCATGTTATGTTTGGAAGAAAGACAGTGCTATTCCAATTCGACATATTGCTCCTGAAGCACTAAAATCCGGTCAATTTGCCGTTAATTCTGAATTCTGGTCGTTCGGCGTTGTCGTCTGGGAACTATTCACGTTTGCTGAAAATAAACCATATTCAGTAGAATTCGAAAATTATGATGGCAATTTGCAGTTTTATGAATTCGTAGTAGATCATCTGTCGTCAGGTCATCGTCTTTCAATCCCCAACAATGTCCCGCAACACATGTAAGTTCTTAGGTACTGCTATTTGGGTAAACGCTTAGATCTGAAGCAGGTGTGAATTCAGAATTAACGATATGGAGTGGAGGAAGGAGAGCTTCGAATACGAAGTGGGGTTCCCTATATAGTCTTTAGTCTTAAACTACTTGAATCCTCTTTCTCTGTATTATATTCATTCGTCTTCTTTGCATCAAAGTTTTGTTGATTTTAGAAAGAGCCTTCTTTCAAGATTGTGGCATTCAGATCCGAAACAACGGCCCTCATTTCAAGTTTGCAGAAAATTGATTAAACAAGAGCTGATGCAGTCGTGTCCAAATGTAAGAAAAAATGTCGGTATCCTTATCATTATTCTTACGGCTACAAGCGGTTTGTCAGAGTTCATGATAAACTATGGCATTTGAAAGGGAGGTTTATCCCGATGAATGATTTTTATGAGTATCGAAAATTCACACTTTTCACAAGTTAGGGAGAATGGAGAAAGTACTTATTCGCTGAATATCTATATAATAGCTTTAGATCAAGTTGCGTGTTTAAAACGTTTACTCATTCAAAAATAGCACATTGCAAATATTGTGTCCACCTGAACTTGTTTTTTAAGAGTCACTTCTGTTTCATAATATAAAAGAGCGCTTTCAAAAGTTTTAACTTTCAGATGCTGTCTAAAGAGAAAGCGCCTCATCACACATCGAAATACTCCATATTTCGTTACGACGACGAAGATGTAAATGAGAGAACACCAAAAAGTCTGGAGAGCTCGCCATTGGAGATTGCACTGCCTTCAAAAGAAATTCAACAAGCAGAAAATCACAAATTGTGGGAGCGCAAAAGAGTTAAACGCCGAATCATTGTCAGCGTTGGACTGCTGACTTTCGTATTGATTGCGATGCTAACAGGATTGGTCTTCGGTCTGCTATATATATCGTTTTCTAAGAAGGAAACTGTCACATACTGTACGTTACATTTTTTCTTTAAAAGTAAAAAGTGAGATTGACAAAAATTGAGAAATTTGATTAAGTCATCAGGAAAGGGATTGAACTGACCCACCCTCAGGTAATGGTCGATAAAGATTAATTAAAAAGCAGAACTTCAAGCTTCTATGTAGAAATTGCAATGAAACGCAATTATAATATTGCCAATTGTCTTTTTTATCTTTGAGGTGATTCAAGTTCTCACGAAGGGGTCAATCAAATCAGAATTGCTGCTGAACAAGGAAACGCAACTGCGCAATTGAACCTTGGTTGGATGTACCACCATGGGCGAGGCGTTGATCAATCAGATCAAGAAGCTGTCAAGTGGTATAAAAAATCAGCAGAACAAGAAAATGCAGAAGCGCAATTTATCCTTGGCTGGATGTATTTATATGGACGAGGTGTGCCTCAATCAGAAAAAAAAGCTGTCAAATGGTACAGAAAAGCAGCAGAACTAGGAAACTCAACAGCGCAAAATACTCTTGGATTGATGTATCGAGATGGGAAAGGTGTTCATCAGTCAGATGAAGAAGCTGTTAAATGGTTCAGAAAATCAGCAGAACAAGGAGATGCTAATGCTCAATTGAACCTGGGAAATATGTACTATAATGGTAAAGGTGTTCTCCAATCAAATGAAGAAGCTATCAAATGGTATACCAAATCAGCAGAACAAGGAGATGCTCATGCGCGAGCGAGTCTTAATAGATTGTCTAATAAAGGGTAAGGCATTATTAACTACCAAAAGCGACTCATATAAATTGTAGCTTCAGCGCTTTTTGCATCACTGTTCTGTTTTATAAATGAAATTAGATCGAAAATCTGTTTGTTTTCCATTAAATGCTGTAAACTGGGAGTGAGGAGTTTATTATGGCACCTCATCGTAACCTACTATAGTTGCGCAGCATTTTTAGTCTGAAATTTATTTTGTGGAAGAAACTGACCCAGTTTTTTAAAAATACATCCCTGCTTTCTAATTATTAGTAACTTGTAACTGTGGGCGACAGACACAAATTTGCAATCTGTTTACTATCTGAATATGCTGTTATGGCCGGTTTGCTGCCTGCAATATTTCGAAATAATATACACAAAGAAAAGCTCTCTTCATTAATATTATTTTGTAGTCTGGCTACGAGACAATAAATTATTTTGTAAGTCTCTCCGTGTGAGAGCTGGTTATAATCGAGTTCTTGAATATCAACTATTGGGATTGCGTAATTTTAATGTTTGCGTTCTCATTCTGCGAATGGTGTCATTTTTGCTGTCCTTGACTAATATTATGATCTAATATTGGTATTGCATTAGTAAAAAGGTTTTAATTTTCGACTTATGTTCCAGTGCCGTCCAATACACTTTGTGGTGAATGATGCGCCGATGTTTGTTGTTGACGCCAGCAGTGAGAGGCGATAGAGACGCTGTTGTAAATAGAGCGTCGATCGCGATCACTGACGCGTTCTCAGTAATGTTGTCGCCCTGCTCGCACTAACCCGTCTCCGGTGCGTTGTGACTCTGTTGTCTATGTGAGAATTCTCTGTCATCGTCGGTTTTTACCCAACGTATTGAGGTACTTCAATGTTCTGCTCAACTTTCGGGTTGTGGCGAACGCCTCGGTAATTTTGGAACGCTCTGCACTGCAGGGCTATTGGTGCTGAAAACTTACTGACGTTTAAAGAAGTGTGCCGCGCAGAGCTGATATGCAGCTAAGGAGTTTGATGAAAATCGCATAAATCGTTTGAGACATCAGATTCTATTTTCATTGCAAGACTTTTAATTTTGCGATATTATTGATGCAGAAGGCATCATGATATGAATATTAAAAGGAGCTCAGGTAGTTTCCATTTTCCACGAAGCTAAAGAGCGTAGGAATAGAACATTTGAGTTTAATAAGCGATCGAATTGGTGATATTGCCGATGATTAAAATAAGTCAGCCCTGACGTTCGTGATTACTGTGCCGACATCAGTAACGTTCTTTCTTCTATCCACACTACATGCAACTTTTGTGCCGCAGTGCAACGTAGACCCATATTGTAGTCATTAGTAGTCGATTATTACTCAGCGCGTTAAGATTCTTCGATGTTCTGCCCAGTTCTCGAGTTGTGGCGAACACTTCCGTAATTCTGGAGGGCATCTCGGCTGCTTACATATAAAGAACGATTCTCATTCTATACCGTATATGGGATACTTATTGCTTGAAGGACTTTTAGAAAGACTTTCGGATGTGCAATTAAGTATTATCCCAAAAATTCATTCATTTCCCATTTCTCATCAACTGTGGCGAAAAACAGCAAAACTTCATAGAGGAGGTATAGTTGATCATTGAAGGTTGTCGAAGATTAAAGAGTCAATTATTCTACGTAGCAAATTTACACACTAGTTCACACGTCGAGCGAACCCCAGCGATCTACCCGTCACTGATATTGTATTTAGCGTTGATACTCAGCTAGGAATTGCACTGTGGTGTGACGGGTAGATCGCTCGATTTATCCTCACGTCTAGTTCACACGGACTAGAGGACATTAATATTTTATGGCAAATCGAAGGAACTGCCGCGCTTGTTTCTCTTATTACTTCTTTTCGCTTCGTGCAATGTTCACAATCAAAATCGCTATTTTATAACCCAACATGAAATGAATCAAGAATGCCTTATTAAATACAGTGAAAAATGGGGCCGGTTTCTCGAAACGCCGGGAAGGCGCAGGGTGCACCCGGGGTACGCGTACCCGGTACCCGGGTTTCTCGAAGCATTTTTACGCCGGGTACGGCTTCCCCGGGAAGGCTCGGGAAGGCTGGGCGCTACCCTTGCTCGGAGCTGTGGTAGCGTCGGCCGGGAAGTGAATTTTAAAGCTTGTAAGTAGATTTTTTGACGGAAATGAATGTTCTTATTGAATTCTATGATATTTTTAGTATTTTAGCAGAGTTTTGTTGAATTTGGCGCGGTACTTCGGAAAATCGAGGATGATTTTAAGTCGGCTTGTTAAGTTGGCTTGTTTTTAAATTAACTTTGCATAAAATGAACGGATTTTGATAATTTTGGGTTTATTACAACCCCCGCGCTCTAAGAATTGTTTCTAGCATTAAAAAATTGATGACCCATAATCAAGCAGGTACCCCTAATTTTAGGGGTACNGAACGGATTTTGATAATTTTGGGTTTATTACAACCCCCGCGCTCTAAGAATTGTTTCTAGCATTAAAAAATTGATGACCCATAATCAAGCAGGTACCCCTAATTTTAGGGGTACTTTTTAACAATTTTGTTTTCATGTCATTCAAAGTTCAAAGCAGACCCCAAAGAACCATTTTGGAAGGCTTTCGGTAAAGAGGTACCCCTAAAATTAGGGGTACCTGCTTGATTATGGGTCATAAATTTTTTAATGCCAAAAGCAATTCTTAGAGCGCGGAGATTGTGAAAAACCAAAAATGATCAAAATCCGTTCAGTCTGCGCAAGGTTATTCGAAAAAAATCTCTAGCATTTCGTCGAACAGCCTGTGTAATTAACAATTTCATCGTTAAGAGCACAACATTCATCGTAACAATTTTTTGTCATTTAATTAACTCGAAACGACATAAAATGAGAAAAAATAGCTCTAAATAACTAAATTCGATTGTTTATTAATTTATTCTTCAACAAAATTCACTTTTTCAACTTATTCGAGAGTAATAATTACGTTAATCTTAAGTGTCAATTCAAAAAATGCGTTCGCTCCGATGGATTACTGCAGTTAATGCGTCGGGTATCACCCGAGCGTTCGAGAAACTCGGGCATTTTCGCCGGGCGATACCCGGCTCGGGAGCCTTCCCGACCGCTACCCTAGGGTAGGCCGTACCCGGAGTTTCGAGAAACCGGCCCATGGTGGCCAAACTGAGTGCTCATACTGACACTGTGATTCGTGTCTGATTGAATTTGCCGCCTAATCTGCATTGTTTGTCAGGGAACTGTTTACGAACCGCGCTCGCGTAAACATGTTGTTTTCATTTTGCACGTACTCTATCGGTCCGGCGTCGGGCGTGCGATTGCCGACCGGATCATTCTACTGTTGTGTTCATGTGGCGGGCTCATACCCACCTTCTAAAAGTGGACCCTGCTACTACTTAGTGGCACATAAGTTAGGAAACATACATAGTTTAATGGTCATCGGCGTTAAAAATTTAGTGGCTTGAATATTTCGTAGAGTGACGATTTATCAAAAGTAAACTTGCTGTTGCAATAATGCTGCTTTCATCTGTCGACATACCCCTAATTTGTCTTGTATTCTTGCTTTTTCGATTTCGGATGTCCATCGCTATGTGTTAGCGATATTTTTTGGCGGATTTTGTGGCCAAGAGTCGGATATGAGAGCATGCATCCCATAAAATGATTAGGACCAGAAAGTAAGAATCAAAATCTCGACTTTTCGCTACCATAGCAATGGCTCTACCACTTGAGCGTGCATACTCTAGATGGAATTTTCGACTTCCCGAGGCTGTTATTTTATCCGGGCTTTGCTGTATGACGTGGGGTGGCGCTAGTGTCGACAATTGCATGACGTCATTCAATCGTCAACACGTGCACACCTATATATAATGTCTTTGTAATAATTGAACAATCAGTCTTATCGCGCTCTTCCGTCCGCTTATCTGTGCTTGCCTGTTTATGTTACACCCGAGACGCTTGCTTGTTGTTATTGGTGTCCGTCCTTGACGGGCGCATCCTTTGGACCGTCTTGTGGTCACAAATAACCTCGTTGCTCCGCGTCTACTACTGAAGATCCTATCTCGCAGGATTGTATTTTTGATATTATAATGTGAAATGTATCATATTGTTAGGATTGATTTGATAGACAAGTATATCATTTTAACACATTTCAAATCATTTTTAGAGAACGGCGACTATCATTTTTAATTGCTTTTGTAGTCGGTGGCACTGTTACGACCCTTAATCGTGCCTCCCGCCGGTGCAGACGTCTCGGCACAATTTTTAACGATGAAAATTATTTCATAATAAATATTTTATCATATTGATGTTAGATTTGGTAGATCAAATATTATCAAAGTGTTGTTGTTTACAAGCGCCTAACCCCAGTAGACATATATTTACCACGTCATGCAAAACAAAAGGCGCATTAGAAGGGCAAAGGACGCTGCGCCCTTATGTTATCAAATGTTTTGCAAGGCGATGGTACTTAACCGCGTACTGGTTTAGGCGTTTGTTGTTTGGGTGAGTTCGTCGTTGGTTCGAGAGAAGTTTGAGGTAGAGTTGTAGCGAACATAGTCCTGTTTTAAGAGAGAAGCGGGTATTAGGTAGGGTATTCCATACTACATCGACTGCAACACTTTCTTTATTCACTTTTGCAAATTATTCAATCAGTGTTGAACATGATACAATGAATTGCTCTGAATTTTCACACTTTCCCATCGTTCCTAATCCAACAATCTTAGGCCTCGATAGACAGCAGGAGAATGTATAAGATAGCTAAAAACTATTAGTACTTTCCCCATACTTCGCGCTACCGTACTACGGTCACTTGTTCGTGAGAAAAAGGCTATAACAAGTCATTTTTTCAGTTACAAAGCTAATAAAACTGCGCAGTTGTTCAACATAGTTCTTCTATCGATGCGATCAACATGAAGAATATAATGCGAATAATTCTGCTCGCCGTCGCATTGGGCGTCAGTACTGCCTCGTTTGGCGGCGGCAAAAAGGACGAGTCATTCCAGAAGGCCCACACATTCGAGGACGCGGGCAAAGTGGCTGGCCAGGTGGCTGACAAGGTGGCAGATGTTGTTGAAGATTTGACTATCAAGGCCTACCACAAGGCCGGCGAGTACGCGGAATACTTGAAAGAAAAGGTCTGTTTCCTTATCAAGTCTGCTCGGCGATGTGTAGGCAAATGAAATACTAAAAGTGTCGTGCTTAAGCAGATAGTAAGGTCGATGTGCATAAAGTATGACTCGTTTTAAACTTCATCGTCTTGGGACCAAACTCACCACCTTTGTGCGGGGTGCAAGAAATTAAGTTGAAGCCTGAAAGATCCTCTTATTTTCGCTATTTGCACACAGCGCTGCTCTTGGCGAATATAGGAAACGAATATATCCATCCATAGCCCTATACAATTATCCCATTTACCCTAATTATCAATATTTATTATTATAGGTCCCGGTGGCGCTGCATACCGCGGCAGAATATGCCGAGTACGCGAAAGTCAAAGGACGACAAGGTTTTTCTGCAGCCGCCGAATATGCAGAATACGCCAAGGATCGCGGTGTGGATGCGTACCAAGCGGCGCGCGAATACGCCGAATATGCCAAGGAACATGCCGTAGAAGGCTACCATGATGCCTCTGAATATGCTGAATATCTGAAGGATAAGGGACAGAATGCCTATGCGACAGCGGCCGAGTATGCAGAATATGTGAAGGATAAGAGTGAGATCGCTCTCGGAAAGGCCACCGAATATGCGCAACAGCTGAAGAAGGATGGAAAGAAGGGCTTCCAGAAGGCCGAAGACTACAGCGAGTATGCGGCGAAGAAGGGACGAAAGGGAGTCGAAGCCGCTGCTGAATATGCCGAGCATGCCAAGAGTTACGGAAAGAGTGGTAAGATGATGTGTCTTTGTTTATGCGGCTTTTCACGAAACCGTTTCCCTACGAAAACATCGATTAGTTTATCTAAATCGCCTCATCCAGCATTCCTATATCAGAGAAATCGAATGAAAAATATCTCTCAAACAATTTGGCTTATCTTTCGCTTCGTTGCTCGTTTGGTAGAGGGGCGAGGATTTTCACCAAAGCAACCTCTTTGTCTAATGCCTTTCGAGTAACTACTAAGCAATGCAGGCACTAATTTAAGCTTTGAATAAACTTCTGCAGTTAGACCGTATAAAACCTATTCTAAACGTCGTCGATTTCAAGAAAATTAATTTTTCTATATAGGATGAAATACTTTGACCTTCCCAAGAATATTTTTTTGCTTTTTTCATTATAGAAATTAATTATTAATACTGCAGCATATACGGTGCTTATCCCCTCATTTTAGCCTACGACGCGGCAGCCGACTATGCGAAATATGCCAAATCCAAGGGACTAGACGGCTTTGCGGCCGCAGGTGAATATGCCGAATACCTGAAGGGACAGGGCAAAGATGCCTATGCGACGGCAGCCGAGTATGCCCAATATATGAAGGATATGGCGGAAGACGTTGCTGGCTCGGCCACCGAATATGGAAAATATCTGAAGAAGGAGGGAAAGAAGGGATACCAGACGGCCGAAGATTACGCCGAGTATGCTAAGAAGAAGGGGCTGAAGGGTTACGAAGCCGCTGCCGATTACGCCGAGCATGCCAAGCATCAAGGAAAGAGAGGTAAAGAAATGTTGTTGAAGTGTTGCTCTTTAACTCTGTTAAGTTTTCAAGATGATTAATTCTTTGCACAGCTTTGAAACATTAGACGGTACCATAATCATTTTCTTAAGTATTTCATAGCGATACTATTAAGAACAGTATAATACAAGATTCTGGTACTGGTCCATTGCTTAGAACGATTTTTATCGTAGGCTTCCATATTGGAGAGATTTAAATCTTTTCCTTTTTCTTTCTCTTCGTCGTCCGTTAGATATAAGGACTCACCAAAATAACCTCTTAAGAATGTCGAATATCCTTTCAGCACCTACATTGCTTAATGGTCACGCGTTAGGTCGTAAAGTTGAGCTTATACTATAATCTGCTGTAGTGAGACAAAATAAAAGATCATCAAAACGGCTTTCGACTTCAGAGTGGAGTAAATGTATATGACATTCTCTATAGAAAAGTTTATCGCGCTGAACTTCCCAGTAGTTTTCTTTCTGCCTTTAATATTGAAACATTGGTTACTGCAGCATATACCAAATATCAAATTTCAGCATACGATGCGGCGGCGGACTACGCCAAGTATGCAAAGGCCAAGGGACTGGAAGGCTTCGAGGCTGCCGGAGAATACTCCGATTATCTGAAGAGCCAGGGACGAGATGCCTATGCGACAGCGGCCGATTATGCCAAGTATGTCAAGGAAATGGCTCAAGACGCCGCTGATACGGCCACCGAATATGGAAAGTATCTGAAGAAGGAAGGAAAGAAGGGATACCAGACGGCCGAAGATTACGCCGAGTATGCGAAGAGGAAGGGGCTGAAGGGTTACGAAGCCGCTGCCGAATACGCCGAATATGCCAAGTATCAAGGAAAGAGAGGTAAAGAAATTTTGTTTCTCTTTATCTTTGAGGTAGCTTTTCAAGATATTGGATTCCTAGAACAGCTTTGATACATTGATTAGAATGATTTTTATCGTAAGCTTCTATGTTTGAGAGATAAAAATCTCACAGTCTCTCTCTTCGTCGCTCGTTAGATACTGTTGGATAGGGTTTGCGGGAGGGGAAGAAATACTACGGGGACGGGGAACGATTTGCACGGGATTTCCAATCACGGGGACGGGAGGGATGTGCCACGGGGGGATAATCCACGGTATGGAGAACGGGGAAAAACTCACGGGATATCCCCGTTTTCGGGACGGGGGATTTCCCATGCAAACCCTACTCTAAATAATGGTGCAAAGTTACGGGATGAAATTTCGAAGCATAACCATTCGCATATCGGCCGAGTTGCGAATTATGCGAAAATTAGTACCTACAAATAATTTCCCCTCCTATAGTTTGAGTGCGAGAGTACTCACCAAAAAACTTCTTGAGAATGTCGAATATTCTTTTTGCGCCTACACTGCTTAACGGTCACACGGTATTTATTAAAGTTGAGCTTAGAACACATATACTCGCCTGCAGTGAGATCAAATAAAATGAAATAAGAAGGCATTTCGATTATAGGAGAAATTTTTCGATCAGTAACGAGCGTCGAGACCAAATACCGTAGAACGTCAAATTTAGCCTATCTTTAACACGCAGTACGTCAAGGAAAGTCTCTCAGGAGAAACTATTTGCCGTTACTGAGTGAAAAATTTTCCCTATACATAACGTAAAAATTTTCTGCGTAAAATGTCGTATTTTTACTCCACTCTGCCCTTCCGAATAGTTTTACTTTGTGCCTTTAATATTGATATATCGGATACTGCAGCATATACCAAATACCAAATTGCAGCGTACGACGCGGCGACGGACTACGCCAAGTATGCAAAGGCCAAGGGACTGGAAGGCTTTGAGGCTGCAGGAGAATACTCTGATTATCTGAAGAGCCAAGGACGAGATGCCTATGCGACAGCAGCCGACTACGCGAAATATGCGAAGGAGAAGGCTCAAGACGCTGCTGATACGGCCACCGAATACGGAAGATACCTGAAGAAGGAAGGAAAGAAGGGACTCCAGACGGCCGAAGATTACGCCGAGTATGCGGCGAAGAAGGGACGAAAGGGATACGAAGCCGCTGCCGAATACGCCGAATATGCCAAGTATCAAGGAAAGAGAGGTAAAGAAATGTTGTTATTCTTTATCTATGAGTAGCTTTTCAACATATTCTCTTCAAGTACTTTAAAACATTATTTAGAACTATTTCATTGCGGGCTTCCATATTGGAGAGATTATAACCTTTATGCTCTTCATCGTTCATTAGATATAAGAACAAAGATACCTCTTAAAATGTCCACTATCATGTTTTAATGTCTCTTGCGTGACCATTAAGCAAAGTAGGTGTTGAAAGTTGAGCATAGAATATAATCTTCGCTCGAATATAGACCTAATAAAACATTATCAAATGGTCTGCTGACTTCATTTCGATAAACTTTTCTGTATATAATGTAATGTGTATTTACTTTACTGTGAACATCCCAGTAGTATTCTTTTTTGCCTTCAATATTGAAATATTGGATACTGAAGCATATACCAAATGTTAAATTTCAGCCTATGACGCAGCGGCCGACTACGCCAAGTATGCAAAGGCCAAGGGACTGGAAGGCTTCGATACTGCAGGAGACTATACTGATTACCTGAAGAGCAAGGGACGAGATGCCTACGTCACTGCCAAGGACTATGCAGCCTACGCCAAGGAGAAGACCAAGGATGCAAGCAACTCGATCAAGGATGCGGGCCACTCGATCTACAACGTATTAGGCAATTTCTGGATCTTCGCCGTGTTGTTCGGACTCATTGCTGTAGTGTACTCTGTTTACACGAGATATTCCGGCTCGAAAAAGACGGACAACCGCGAACATAAGGGTCACAGTAAGAAGACCGAAGGCGGAGAGCGCGCCGAGCGTGAAGATCGCTCTGGCAATGTTCGTCAGCGACGCACTTAGTTTTGCAATCTGCTCACAATTTGAGTGTGCTTTCGTGTCCGGTTTGCTGCTAGCAGTGTTTCGAAATAGTCTACAGAACAAAGAATTCTCGGTTTTGGTATTGCTTTGTGGTCGCGATATATGGCTTTAGGGTCATTCTGAAATAATGCTGTGTCACAGCCGGTTATTATTAAGTTCTCGAGTATATACTGTTGCGAATGCGTAATTCTAATGTTTGCACTCTCATTCCGCGAATGGTGTCATGTTTTGTAGTACGTTGAAAAATTTGCGATCGAATAGTGGTGTTGTATTTGTTAGCCGGAATTCGCGCTCTCCCTTTAGTAATACCGAAAATGCCTCTTGTTTAGTGCGAAATTTGTATCGTTATTATGTCGTGCCCAGCGTGGGTTCGTTGTGTACATTGTCTGCACTATTTTGTTCTTTCCCTGTTATGCGAATAAAATCATGTGAAAGCCATAGTCCCACATTACATATCTTTTAATAAATAGTTGCAACTTCACAATTATGTACGTTTTTCTAGCATTTAATAGGGAAATCAGTACTGAAAAGATGACGACAACGCTTGTTTAAATGTGCGGTCAAGCCGAACTAGAATTTTAATATGGTGGGAAGGAGCAGTAACGCCCTACAAAATAAGAACATCAAAACCGATTTCACTAGAGTATCACAGTGAAGGAATTGCCGAGCAACTGATATGAAAGCGCAGCGGCTGATAAAAAATCTGAAGGTGACGTTAAATTCTTTTGTAAAAGTTTCCGCTTCAAGATACGGCGGGAAGTTTCACTTTTTATACTGACAATGCAAAAAGTGTTCAAATCAATTTTATCGTTCATCAATCGATTGAAAAAAGAAGAAATACCCGAATATATGCTTAGATTTAAAAGTGGTGTAAAAGTTTTAAAGTAATGCAAGGGAGAAAAAGTCGCATTTAAAACTGTTCTGTATGAATTTATAGATAGTTTTACATTTTTATCAACGTGACAATTAATAGTTTATTTTCATGCATGACGAACGGTATCGTTGATCTGCACTGTTTGTACAACATTTTGTCGCGGTACAAACAACTTCTTCACACTCGTGCGCACCTGCTGATTAAATATAAAGAATATGATGGGATTGATGGAGCAATTCATTCCACTGATATTCACAATTGCAATCGGTGCTAAAGGTGATGTAGTTACTTTCGGAATGACCCAGAAAAAGAACGTGCTTCCAAATAAGAACAAGCAAATAAGAACACTTTGAATTAGTATACTAATCTCTTTCTTGCTAACAGTATTTAAAGCAGATGTGCTATGTTTTAAACACTTGATCTTTGCGAAAACTGCAGCATACATAAGCATCATGAGAACGGGCACTGTAAGAGAAAAATAGGAAAAGAACATCAAATAAAGCTTGCCAGAAACTGAAACGGTTGGACTGCATTTCAAAATAAAATTATAACGATTGGTATCGAACCATTTTGGACATCCGATAACAGTTGGCATAAAAGTTTGAGAAGCCGCTAGGATGTACATGACTGCTGATATATAATGTATGCGAGGTGCATCAAACACACTTTTAAGTTTAGCCGGGAAAACGAATAAAATGAAGCGATGAAGGGTAATCATGAATGAAAATAAGATAACGATAATAAAAGAGAACGTGTTTCCAGACGCCACTATCAGCAGCCATAAATCGCCGTAAATATTCCTTTGGGCCAGTGTAAGTGGAAAAGCGACGAACAAATATTCGCACAGCATTCCAATATCTCCTATTGCTAGGTGGCCAATTAAAACATAGAAACTTTGATAGTAATTCTTTCTATCGGCTAATATGGCGATAATGAAGACAATATAAATAATAAGACCGGTAAAGTTAATAACGAAATAGGTCGAAGCAGCAAAAATGTGATAATCGATGTTTCCTTGAGTAATATTATCCATTATTAATGGGGCTGAAACTTGAAATTTTAATAGGGCAAAATACACAATTTGCTATTGCATTCTCTAATTTCTCTTCAGAGGTTAGTTTGTACTAATTATAGCGTATGGAAATTTCATTTGCCACTGCATTTTTTAACTCTTAGTTTCATATATCACTAATATCTACAAGTCTTGCGAGTTGCATTTTCATCGACAATTCGTTAAAGTAAATTCTGCATTTATAAACGCAGTTGCAATTATTTAAACGAATGCAAGTATTCTATGAAGCTAAAGTTACGAAATGGAGTGGCAAATGCAATATGTAATCGCTGTTGTTCTCTGAAGTTAGCCTCCGAGCGAGCGGTAGGAATAAAAAGCATTTTCGCCATGCACAAAAGTTGTCGCAAAAAGTTTATGGCCCGTTGTGACCTTCGTTAGGTACGTCAACCAAGTAGTCAAACTTACTTGAGGCGCACTCACGGAAGCTGATCCGTAAAATTTTTGATACTTTGATTTATTAGTACTCCTTATGGATGGATTGACAGCAAAAGCGTTTCGGCTTTCACACGTTGGACAATCTTGTTCGCTGGTTTTTGAGCTGCTCAAAAACAGAAGCTACAATCTTGAAATTGCTGACGATAGCATCAAACGTGAAAACACGCTCTTTGTCGCTAATATGCATCAGACAGGGCGCTCTCGATTTATGTAGCTATGATAACAGGAACTAGTTTTCCAGTAGAATATTACCTCTCTAACTCTTACATCAATACAACCCACGTTTTGGGACTTCATTAATGAGTATGGAGAATATTTAAAGATTCGATTGACGTAATATAACAGGAACTCAGGTCATGTGGGTACTCATTAATTGGAATCAATCTGTGTTCATGATTAAGAAAGTGAAATATATTTGTGCAACAATTTATGCTCCACCCTAGGGAGAAGTCAGAATCCGACAAATACAATCGACTTTTGGTCTTGAACTGCCACACGCTTCATAAAATTGCCCGTCATCAGAGTACATTTTACTGGAGGTCCCAACTCGATTCCAAAGAGACTAAATTAGTATTTCGAAGACGGAAACTCTGAGAATGGGGAAGGAGATTTGTCTGTCACCTGTACAATCCTAGTAAGAATGCGAAACAGATGCGGCAAATACAGGGTAGATCAAGGCTTCAGAGCATAGGTGACTTCGGGCTGAATTTGAGACCTGTACATTCCGGAGTTAGAAATCTTTGTAATGTCGCAGGAGAACCCATCTTTAAGGGATCAATGCTAAAGTTACTTCTACTTAGGGATTGAGAAAAGAATATTGTAGTGAAATTCGGAAAACTGTAGAGTTCAGTAATGAAACGCATTCTATCTTACATAACTTATTTCTGCATCAATTTACTCTTAGCGCACATTTTCTAATTCCTCCCATCATTTTATATCAAATGATATAAAAAAAACATATAGGTTGGTTCCATTTGTATTGTCATAAGTCGAATTTTAAGTTAATCCCATATTTCGAATAGGAAAGATTTTCTAAAAATTCTGACGCAATTTTCAGAAATCCCACCGTGAATTATCACAGAGCAAAACGCTTCATCGAAACTGAAAAGTGTTCACAAACTCGGTGCTTTAAAATAGTCTCCCTTAAGTCTCTTAACTGTCTAAAGTCTTTTGGAAATGTCGTCGCGAATGCACTCAACAATATGTCATGCGCATCACTTATCATGCAACTAATTGGAAACACTGCATTCACTATGGTTTGGCGTAGAAGCGCTGTGCTAAAGACAGGCAATTTCGAAAGAAGATAGATACTCGCCGCTCGTTAAACAAACAGATCAGCATGCCGAAGTGTTTGCAGCGATAACACTATATTAGTCAGCCGCTTCAAATACAGCATTGTAACACTGCCTAGCCGTGCTTCGAAAGCGGACACGTCATTGGACTGGTTTCACATCGCGTACTTTAGCTAAAGTCGTACTTAAGGCCTATCCTTTATTATTGCGTAAAGTCCGACTTTAGTTAAAGTACGCGATGTGAAACCGGCCCATTGTTAAAACTTACAAGTGTTCATTTCAGACTCATAATTGACAATGCCAAAAAACTCGGTAAAACAACTGGCTGACTATCCTTTATGCATAAAAGACAATGTTGTGCAAGGATTTGATAACACCCTGCACCTTAAGGACCGATATCGTTCCTTGGAGCTGACTATCCTCAACAATACACCGTACACACTGCGCTATTCTGGAGTGCATTTTGACTCTGGCATTTCATACTATGATGCTTGCGCTAAAATACTACCGAAAAAGGTACGATATTGAAGATTCGCTGATATTTATTAAATGACGCCACCGTTTGTGACTCGTCTCATATATTATGAGGATGCCCAAGTTGGGGAGCTTTGTGCCCAGAATGTGTTCTTGAATTTGAAATCTGTCAAGATGTTTCTTTTGTGGCCTGACGTCAGAATCTGAAATCCATATTTCATATTCAGAAAGTTGGAGTTTGAAATTTTTATGTCATATCTTGAAAGTGATAGCGTCTCGCTTCAATGAGAAGAAGCTCCTCCTCAAGCTGTCCGACTGCGCAATGCGCACAGTTAGCCTCACTGCTGATGATGCAATAAAGATTGAGGCTAAATTAGAGAACTGATCACAATGTGTCGCAATTCATCGACTCCTCCTGAGAGAGTGATTTAAGCTCGAGAGTTGCACTGAACATTCTCAAATTTTTGAAGCCGCAATTTGTTTTTTTAAGCATCTTCAGAAAAGCAATAATTTTGAACATAATTTGACAAGAGTTGCGATAATATGGTATTTGTTGAATTTTTCCAGCATGTTCGGCGAAATTCCGAGTAGCGGCAGCGATTGTTTTATTTTCCCAATATTATAGAAATTGTATGTTGTTAGGGGCCAGAGAGTACCGAAACCCACGTCCACCAAGAATACATTACATCACAACAACAATTGTTTGCTCTGCCAGGTCATTAATTTTATTTCAGGGTTGTTCTTGGTTCGTCGCCAATAAGCAAGGGGGCATACTCACTGGAGTGACGGGCGGAGCAAAGTACTCGATATTCGGCTCGAAGAATCTATCTTTGTACATCGGATTTTGCAATCCGTGAGTCTATTTATTGTTTGAATTTGATTCGGCTCTTAAACGTTTTAGATAATTATTCGAACTCTTTTTAAAAAGTTGAACCCGCGTGCATCACACTGAGTGAACATTAACGATAATCACTAAACGAAAGGAAAAACTTAAACAACTGTGAGAAGCAGGTTTTTAGATTTTTAGTGTCCTTTTAATTCTTGAATTCAAACATTTTTGATGACGTACCATCGAATTTTTCTTAAAAGTGTTTTTTGAGTAGGAGTATATGATGCCCGTTGATTTAAACTTAGAAAGCATAGGCACAATTCAAATTTGAACGCCGCTCAGTGCCACTACCGTACTTGATTGTGCGATACGTGATTGTGCATGCAAATGCTTCTTTCGTTGTTCCGGCACTTAATTCTTATGTACTATATCACATGCTGGCGCCTCTGTGATACGCAGGAGGTCAAACTGCCCATAGTTCATAACACATACTACTTAAATTTCAGCGCCATTGGATCATTCAAACACTATGTATCAGTGCAACACGACGGCTTTTCGGTCAACTATGGTTACGACCAGTGCCAAGATGATGACATGAAACATTTCAGCGAAAATGGATTCGTATTAACCGTCGAGAAGGCGGAATCCCAAATAGCCCACAGACGGTTCATCTACACAATTTCGAAATAAGATGTTGTCGCACTCACTGTGTCTCTTTCAAGACTACTATTGAATGGGCCAAGTTTGAGCCATTCTTTTAATAGGCTCGTTGATTTTATGTTACATTTCTTCGAAAACGCATTTTTATTTGAAATAGAAATAAAGAAGGCTAATGCGTCGCGCGGAATGTTTAAAGAAGTAGCCAGCTAATTTGATAGTATACAAATAACTTTCACTTTTATGAAATGCAAAATATTGTAACCTACTGTTATTCATATTTGAAACAATCTTTCACTTCATAACGTTTTAAACTATTAGTGATTCACTGTAAATTTTTGATTATGCGCAAATGTTTTTTTTAATTATTTTTTTTGGGGTTCCGTTTCGTGCTCGGTTGTTGAGCGGTTGTGTTCCGCTTTTCTCCTTGCCATGACGGGATCCCCCCTCAACACGTGTTAGCCGGCGCGAGGGGTACCAGCTTTTAACTCCACATGCGACACCACTTCTGTGTGGGCACTACAGCATCCTAAGAATCGCTTAACCGTGGACACTAAGCGAATTCGAAGCCGAACCTGAGCAATACGCCAACATCATTGAAGTGTACGAAACGCGCAACTCCGGCCGCAGTTACAACAAGCTTCCCTCCGGCTACATGTTCTACTACTTCTACTACTACGCCAGCGACGACACCAAGACCACTGCAGGCACCGTTTTCTACGTCCCCGCATCGTTGGCATTGATTCGACTACACACGCTCAACTACACCGACAACGACGACAGCACCGATTACGACATCAGCGACGACGACGACCACGACGGCATCAGTGATGAAAGCGACAATGGCGTCGGCAACAAGACCACTGCGTCTATGTCTGCATCTCCTCATCGCTAGCGTTCACCTAACTACACGTGCCCGCGTGAATGGCTAAGAAGACGGTGACGCAACGAATTGCTAACGTATGGAGGCGGCGAAAGCTAGATTCAAAGGGCAGTTCAGATAGTTGTGGTGATCGCATGTGGAGAACTACATTCGGAAGAATTGATTTAGTTGTAGAAAATAAAATAAAATGTTTTGCCGGTAAAATCAGTAAGTTTTATGATACCACGTCGAATGACATGTTTCAATCATTAAGTTGAAATATCACGAAAGAAGGCTCAAATTTGTCACTGGTGGTAAATTTCAATTGTATTATGACCTGCACATTCGATGCATTGTTTGGATTGTTCGCACACGATATTTCGATACGAATGTTTGCACGCTCGTAAGCTTTTTGCAGCAGCCAAAACTAATTTTTTAACCTTCAATCTATGATACTAATTGTGAGAGATGAAGAGTTTTCTAAAATCATAGACCGAAAGGTGAATATGGTAAATTAACCCAAAAATAATTACCAAAAGCGCACTGTGATATTAAACAATCATCAAAAGCAAATAAAACAATGTAAAAGACATTTGCATTTGCGGTGCGCATCGCTGGCTCTACGCATCCGGAAATTAATTTCGAACAGCTATTCCCATTAATCTCCACCATTCAAGTGTTACGAGCTTGTAAGCGACGATGCTCGATTAGTCTTTATCATAAATAAACAGCGCCATCTTAAGCCAGCTCAACACAATACGGAATAATACTGCTTCTCGAGCTGTGAAAGCAAACATTGGTGTAAAAGTCATGCGATATTTAGCATTGTTGTAACAGTGATAACGATCAAGTGATCAACGCCCAACCGCCTACTTTGCTCACCTTTTGTCATAACGCTTGGCATGCGTGATTACTGCTTAAAGTAGAAAGATCATAAATAGAACATACAGTGCAAACGAAGTCTTCTCGAGAGGTAGTCCGTGTCATAGCTCGTTGGTTTTCCTTTCATTAACAAGCCCCAGCGCTGAAAAATTCCAGTAAATTCTGGCTGCTCTCTGAGGATGCGGCAAATTGGAATCGGTATCAGAAATGGCCTTACGAATCATCCACAGGGAAAATGTTTATGGATATTTATATGAAATTACTTAAAATTTCAATGAGAAGGAATAACAATCCACAAAAGATATCATTTGTGCATGAATTTCTGCTGTGGCAACGGGCTATGACACAACTACAGATTTAACAAAATGGGCTGGAAAGAAACCTTTCTTGAAGTCACTTTACCTCAAATCGCCACTACTAAAAGTAGCGTTTTATCATTTATAAGTGGTGGCTTGCGTCTCGGTTGCATTGCTTTCGTCATATATGGGATATATGTACAAAAGAAATATCAAGCAGCATCTGTTGGTGTCGGAAGCGTGATCACGAGAGTGCAAGCAAGCGCCGACACCAGAAATCGATCGGACTTACCAAATGTGCCTGAATACCGTCGCACATGGGACGAAACAGACATTGTTCAATCTGTTCCCGAAGTGAGATTTTTATTAAAAAATGGACGTAGGCGTTTCGGTTAGGTCATTTTTACACTCTTACAAAAAGAATTAGTTTTGAAATAGCCATAGTTGTAAAGCTGGTAAAAGTCGTCGTTGTACTATGTTACAACTGTAAAGTCCTGCTAAAATGTGAGTAGCTCTCTTTATATACACACTTGCCATGAGTACTTTGCTAACGAGCCGCGCTCTTCGCTAGAGTTTCTGCACGTTGTTGCTGCAAGACTCTTCGTCGCACGCAGTACTTAACAGTCAGAAATTTGAAGTTCTGCCAATATGTTATTGTAATTAGATCGTGTCGGGTTATATTCGTGATCCCACGCCCCTTGCGTTTCTGACACTAACACAAAACAATCCTTTAATGACCTTTTGACTAAAGAAAGGAAATGTTATTTGACTGCATAGTCTACCAAGCGCATATCCCCTTAATTTCTTTACTTATCTGGTAATTTTACCGCTGCGCAGCGAAATGTTTTTGTCCCCCAATCACCGCGCGTTTAAGTTATAAGTCTTTCTTGTAGGTATGCTCTCATCCCTGGTACGCCCACCTTTGAAAACTCTCCTAAAGAGCGTTCTTTACTTTTTTACTTGAGTTTATGAAGAAAATGACAAATTTCAGGACGATGCTTTAGCCATCATGACGAATTCTATTATCACACCTCTACAAAAGTTAAGCGACTGTCCAGAGGTGCGTTTTTTCTTTACTAATCGTACCATACAGCTCTCTACAGAATGGAAAGCTCAGAACCATGCATTATACTCGAAGTTTTTCGAAAGGCAATCCTTTTATTCTCGCCACAAAAAATAATTGCGGATGTTTTCCTTTTTTTGGATACCTAGCATTCCAACGTAGGCAGGTTTCCTTTAAAGTGATGATAATCCGATTTTATCCTTATCGCAGTAATAGAGGCCTACTTGGATTTCCAGGATATCAATGTCGTCGGAGCCTATTGCACGTCGACGAATTTTACATCTTGTGTCAAAGGTACGCGCCTCTCGACTGGCAATGGTTTAATGACTGGTCGTTGCGTGGATTCGAGTGGAGAATTGTGTAATGACCTGAGAAGCAGTAGTTGCACTTGCGAAGTTAGCGGTTGGTGCCCTGTGGAGAGCAGATTTGCGAGGTTAACGTTCAAGAAATTTAATATGATTGTAATGTTTTTAGCACTATCCTAATATTTCAGCGCATCGCCATTATTTCCGGGGGCAAAAGACTTTAAAATCCTCGTGAAAGCATATGCAGAATATTCGGAATTTGGAGAGCATAGGTATCATTTAAAAGATGTTTTTCTCAAAAAAATACATGCGATGCAGACAAAATGTACGCGACGATCAAACCGATGCTGAATTGTTGAATGACTGCTCATACGATGCAAAACTCAACCCGCTGTGTCCCGTATTTACTATTGGTTATATTCTTCAGCAAGTCAATTTTGTCAACTTTACCCAAATCGCAATGGAAGCAAGTTATTAAGACACAAAAGTAATTGTTTGGCACCTAACAAGATAATTGCGTTTAGGGCGCCTTGATAAAAATGACCATAAAGTGGCTTTGCAACTTCGACGTCGGTCACGAACACGAATGTCTATCGCCAACATATATTTTTGAGCCACTGAGTGCGTTCACTGTTAAAAGGTTGCTGCCCTTTTGGAATTTAAGGTATGTGATAACGGCTTAGTCATGGGCCTGTTTCATACAACTACCTCAATAATCAATTCTCCATTGCTTAATTTATTTTATGGAAACAATTGATCTGAATTAGGTTTTAAGTATTGATATTATGCGTGGAAATAAGTTTAAGAAATTAGCCCCTCGCTCATACTGGGTGTTATGGGCGGTTACATTTTTGAATAATTCTATACATATTTTTGGACAGCGCTTAAATTTTGGACAATTGCTTTATTAGCATTAAAATTTTTTCCAACTCGCACAGTTCGGCCAGTTGGTCACCGAGATAAAGAGCCGGTACCATAATCGAGTCCCAAGTTGTACTTAAGTAATGTGATACTTAAGCCCTTCATGAAGCATAGCGCTGTGTCTCGCTATGAATTATTTAACTTAGGAAATGATTATGGTAACGGACCATAGTCAGTCGGAAACATGACTCGTCTTCAAGACAGGTCGCTCTCAAAGTAACAGTACTGAGCAAAGCGTCAGCGAGCTTTGAAACGGAGAGCACATTTGATTATCTTTTTCACTAACTATTTTCAGAGAAACAAGCATGTATCATGATTGTAATGGTACGCTCAGGAGAGATACAAATAGGATCACAGGGATTTTCATTTTGTTTGATATTGATGCGAAAGGTGGAAAATTCAGTCTTATTAACTCTCTTCTGGCGCTTGGAGCAGCTGTCGGCCTTTTTAACATGGTAAGAGTATTTTATGCTTAAAATCTCTCCAGTATTCAGTACTCGGAATTCTTTCCTTATTGTTAAACTAATTTTTTCAATTGAATATTGGATCCTGTGAGATAGTAATTAACATGAGGGATCATTTATATTGCTAAGCAAACACTATGCGCGTTCGCGCACCCACGGCCTCACTTTGAGCGCGCGCATTCTTGCTAACAGTTGGAGTTCCTCTTCTGTCCTTCTTTAAGGCGGTCGCTCATCCTCTTTCAGAGCGGGCATTTTTATCGCAAATAGAGTGTTTTTGCGAAATCTCTCATTTCGTTCAAAGTCTGTAAAATGAGTTGCAATAATCAAATTTTTATGATTTAAGCACTAAAATCTAAGTTAAATAGAGCTCTATAAATTGCAGAAAACTGCATTGAATTTAGTTGCGTATCAATAAAGTATTCTGCCGTCAAACGTAAGTCCTTATTTCTGGGCTGGTCAGAAAAATTTGATGCGCATGAAATTTATCAAATCTCTGCATAAAATAAACAGAATGTGATGAAATGTTGTATTCTTACATGGTAATTGTACTAGTATGTATATATATATATATATATGCAGATTTACAGCTCAATCGGTTCAGCTATTGTGAAGTTATTCAAAAAAACGATATCTCTTTAACACGCTGTTTTTTGTCAGCGGTGCTAAACTATTGTCAGCCAGTGTAGGCACACGCCTACATACATCTCCTCGTTAATAAATTTTTAATTCAGGAGTTATTTGGGACGCAAAGCTGAGTGAGCGCCTTAATTTTTCATCCAATATTAAGTTTAAGGAGGATTATGTCAAAAATGACATTAATATTACCTTCCGTCGTTGGCCGCTAGAAAAAAAAGCAGATGGTGATAACCTTAATCACTCTTTGTGAAGAACACTGTGTGTATATTAATAGTGCAGTCACTTCTTTTTAATTTTTTGCTGCTCGCAGAAGAGTTGTGTCACTTTTCAACCATTGCTTTTTAGATCTAGGAATTAACGCTGTTTCATATATATTAGAAAGACTTGTGGTTTTCCGAAGTAGTAATAACCCATCGACATTGAGCGCCTTAATTTTAACGTAAAGGCTTTTATACTAAATCCACTAGTTTTGCGTTGTTGTTGCGTTGTTGTTACATTGTTTTGCGATCAACGTTTGATTTCTTTTGAGTATAGAGATTTCCATGCAATAAGAAACTGTAATTATCAAAAACTGTCTAAAAAATACGGTTCTATTCTTCCAGGTTCCAGCAGTGCTTCAAGCGTTCGTAAGCGTATTGAAAGTGTATCACCCTGGGGCAGCCAATGCAAAGACGGAAGGAACAACAAACCGAATCGATGACGAGTGGGAGGGAAAAATTGAAAATTGGAAGGAAAGTACTAAAAAGTGGATACCAAGTGTTCACTGTAAATTTAAAAAGGGATTTGTGGTCGCTACAGTAGCTGTAGGCCTCTTGATCGGTGCCATTGTTTCAACCATATTTGCCGTCAGAAACGATTCCGCTATTGTTGACTGGGTAGCACTGGTCGTTGATTCGTTGTTTATTGTCATGTTTTTTGCCATCGGGGCAGCGAGGATTGTACTGTGCCTTCGGACAGAGTTTATAGCCAAGTTTATAACACATTTTCTCATCATTTTTTTCTTTACAGTCATTATCGTCGTGTTATTTATGTTCATGCAAGTCGCCATGATGTTCTGGTTCAATATATTCGGGGAATTTACATTACTGGAAGTGCTCATTAGAATGGCCCTGATGATCGTTATTGATGCTGTAATTACAATTGGTGTGCTGAATTTCGGGTCCGTTATCTTTTCCCTCTGTAGTGCGGCCAAAAGATTGAGCTGCAAAACTAGTTGCAGTAAGACGTGGAGTGATTTCTGCGGAAACATGGCCCAACTCCGTCATGATATGGCCGACCTTAAAAGGACAGAAGCCGCATAAATTCGGCGGTTTCCGTCAGTCAAGTTTGCGTCACAGCCGACGACTTGTTAATTAGCGCGCTAGAAGAAAGTCAACCCATTAACAAAGTCGCCCTCTCGAATTTTACGGAAGCGGCTGTTTAAAGACTACTATTACTAGTCAACGCGAAACAAGTGAACTTTGTCGCAATAATGCCACATTTTCGGTAAACGCGCATTTGATGCCAAATAAAATTTTCACAAAAGCGATCAACGTCAGAAGAATCGTTATAAAAATTATACAGCATTTTTCGCATTCGCGCATATTCTGATCATTTCATTCAAAATTTTACATAAAAAACTAAGTTACCCAACGCTTTTTTGCAGTCTGTGAGTGTGACGCGAACTTAAGGGATATAATTTCATTATTGCAGAAACGAGAGGTTGTAACTGAGTCTATTAAACGGCCGCTATCCGCATACCCTGCGATGAATAAATGTGCAATTTAAGTCTACTTTCCCCCTCTCTTTCTGTTTTACTATTATTTTAATTTCTTCTTCTTTCATTCTTTTTCGCTGAATTGTCACAGCATGTTGCATTATCCGTGCACAATTCGATGTATTTTACTTATGCTTGGTGATCACTTTTCGATTAAAATTTAAAGTTTCGGCATTATAATGGCAAGGCTGACATTTACAGGATGGTCAAAAAGTTTGAATATGTTTAAATTCGCGCCATTTTTGAGCAAAAATTTTAATTAAAAAATTACTTTTGTGCCTATTATATTCTCCATTTAATTCTCTACAACAATGGTGCTTTATTTATGTATCAAGTCTTTTTTTCTAACTTAAGATGTCAAAAGAAAAGAGCGATCAAATTATTTTTTCAAACATTATTTTCTTTTTTTATCGACCGTAATGTAAAAATATATGCGACAGTCTATCAGCAACTGATTCTAAAGGACACACTGGGCCCCTGGGCCAAGAAGCTGTTCGGGGAATTGACCCTGGACACTTGCTTAAATATTGCACTTACGTCAATCTTATCCGAGTTTCACTGAAAAATGATAAGCAAACGAATCAAACCTTTGGTGCTGACGTGCAATTATTGTGATCAACTTTTTTCAATAGAAACCTTAATAATATTGATGAAAATGCTATCATTAAGCGCTACTTACCCAAAAATGTCATGCAAAACAAAAAAATCATGCAAAAAAGATCAGAAAATTGCAAAAAGTCGAAAAATATTGTTTGCCACAGTCCATCAATGGAGCCAACATGTTGTTCGGTCTCGCCGCGAAGATGACCTGAGCGTATCTGGGAACCTCAGGCTATCAATTGATGCGTCTCTGACTGGAGAACATTTTTCAACGGGTTCCGGCCGGTGTGCGTACATTCCCCGCTTTTGGGAACAAAGAAAGTAACATTTCCGGAAAGTGGCTACAATCTTACTCCACTTTGACCCCACTCTTCAGCTCTTTCACGTGATGCTGATGAATTCCCTTCTACATGATCTCCTGCTTTAGATGGTATTCTGATGGGGTCAGCAAGACCAATTTCCATTCTTTCTTAGGCGGCATACTTTATATAACAACTCGCACAGTCACAATACTGAGGGGTATGAGACAGAAAACTTCTATCAAGAGCTATTTGAAATACACCTGTGAAACATTTCCCACAAATTTTTTTATTGCTGTGAGACTATGTCTATGAGCACCTATTCGAAGATGTGTTCTCTTGCAAATATTTATGAGCATTAGACTGTGAAAAGTTGTGCAGCTAATATGCCTGTCATATTTGTCAACTGTAACTCATTGCATTCGATCATCTCTCTTGCTTAGCAGCTCATGGGGGCCGTTTTCAGTCCCTGTGGGGGCCGAATTAAATACTGTTCCAAATTTTAAGTTAATGCCATATTTCGAATAGGAAAAATTAAAAAAAAATTCTGACACAATTTTCAGAAATCCCACCGTGAATTATCATTGAGCTAAACGCTTCATCGAAACTAAAAAGTGTTCACAAACTCTGCCAATACAAACTCAGTGCTTTAGAGAAGTCTCTCTTAAGTCTCTTAGCTATCTAATGTATTTCGACGCTGTCGAAGTGAACGCACCCCATAAAATGTCTTGCGCAGCTCTTATCATGCAACTAAATGGAAACGTTGCACTCACTTTGGTTTGGCGTTGTTGCATTGTGCTAAAGACAGGCAATTTCGAAAGAAGATAGATACTCGCCGCTCGTTGAACAAACAGATCAGCATGCCGAAGTGTTTGCAGCGATAACACTATATTAGTCAGCCGCTTCAAAGACAGCATTGTTACACTGCCTAGCCGTGCTTCGAAAGCGCACACGTCGTTGTTGAAACGTACAAGTGTCCACCTCAGACCCATAATTTACAATGGCAAATTACGTGGTAGTAGCGAAACATCTGGCTGACTATACTTTATGTATGAAAGACGCCGTGGTGCAAGGATTTGAAGGAACCCTGCATCTTAAAGACCGACATCGCTCCTTGGAGCTGACTATCCTCAACAATACGCCATATACACTGCGCTACTCTGGAGTGTATTTTGACTCTGGCACTTCCTACTACGATGCTTGCGCTCAAATACTACCGGAAAAGGTACGGTATTGAAGATATACTGGTATTTATAAGATGACGCCGTCGCTGATGACTTGCCTCATACATTGTGAGGATGCACGAGTTAGGGAGGGTTGCACCCAGAGTATGGTTTGGGACATGTCAAGATATTTTTTTTGTAACCTGACGTCAGAATCTGAAATCCATATTTCATATTCAGAAAGTTGGAGTTTGAAATTTTTATGTTATATCTTTAAAGTGATAGCGTCTCGCTTCAATAAGAAGAAGCTCCTCCCCACTGTCTGGCTGCGCAATGCGCACAGTTAGCCTCGCTGCTGATGACGCAATGAAAGATCGAGGTTAAATTAGAGAACTGATCACATTATGTCACAATTCATCGACTCTTCCAAAGATCATGATTAAAGCTTGAGAGTTGCACTAAATATTCTCAAATTCTTGAAGCCGCAATTTGTTTTTCAGAAAGTCAATATTTTAAATAAATTTGACAAGAGTTGCGATAATATGATATTGGTTGAATTTTTCCATTATGTTCGGCGAAGTTCTGACTAGGGGCAGCGATTATTTGATTTTCCAAATACCTTAGAAATTGTATGCTGTTCGGGGCCAGAGAGTACCGAAACCCATGTCCTCCAAGAATACATTTCATCGCATCAACAATTAGTTGCTATGCCACGTCATTTATGTCATCGAATTTCAGGGTTGTTCTTGGTTCGTCGCCAATAAGCAAGGGGGCATACTTACTGGAGTGACGGGCGGAACAAAGTACTCGATAGTCGGTTCGAAGAATCTATCTTTATACATCGGATTTTGTAATCCGTGAGTCTATTAATTGTTTGACTTTGATTCGGCTTCAAAGCATTTTGTATTAGTATTCAAACTCTGCTTAAAAAGTCGAACTCGCGCGCGTCACACTAAGTAAACATTAACGATAATCACTAAACGAACGAAACTAATAAAACGACTGTGAGAACCAGGTTATCTGATTTAAATTATTCAAATTCTTGAAAATAAAAATTTTTTGACGACGTGCCATCGTATTTTCTTAAAAGTATTTTTTGAGTAGGGATATATGATGTTCGTTGATTAAAACTTATGAAGTATAGGCACAATTCATACTTAAACGCCGCTTAGTGCCACTATCGTACTTCATTGTGCGATACGTGGCTGTGCATTTGAGTGCTTGTTCGCTGTTCGGGCATTTAATTCTTGTGTATAATATCATACGATTGCACTTTGCTGATACGTGGGAGGCCATACAGACCTGCGCTTAGTTCAAAACCCATGCTACTTACTTTTCAGTGCCATTGGATCACTCAAACACTATGTATCAGTGCAACACGACGGCTTTTCGGCCAACTATGGTTACGACCAGTGTCAAGATGACGACATGAAACATTTCAGCGAAAATGGATTCGCATTAACCGTCGAAAAGGCGGAATCCAAAATAGCCCACAGACGGTTCATCTACACAATTTCGATTTAAGATGTTGTCGCAATTCATCTCTTTTAAGACCACCTTTGCGTTCGCCAAGTTTGTGGCAATGTTTTAATAGGCTCTTTATTTTTATGTAACATTTCTTCGAAAACGCATTTTTATTTGAAATAGGACTGAAGAAGGCTAATGCGTCACGCGGAATGTTTAGAGAAGTAGCTAGCTAATCTGACAGAAAACAAATAACTTTGACCTCAATGATATGCAACATATTGTGGCCTACTGTTATTCATATTTGAAACAATCTTTTACTACATTACGTTTTGAAACTATTAGTGATTCACTGTGAGTTATTGATTATGTGCAAATGTTTTAGTCGGTAAAATCAATAAGTCTTGTGATACCACGTCGAATTACACATTTTAATAATCAAGTTGAACTATCGCGAAGAAGGCTCAAATTTGTTACTGGTGGTAAATTTCAATTGTATTATGACCAGCACGTTTGATGCATTGTTTGGGTTGTTCGCACTAGACATTTCGATACTAATTTCTAAACGCTCGTAAGCTTTGTGCAGCAGCCGAAACTAACTTTTTAATCTTCTATCTATGTTACTAATTATGAGAGATGAAGAGTTTTCTAAAATCATAGACCGAATGGTGAATATGATAGATTTACCCAAAAATAACTAGTAAATGTACATTTCGATCTTATAAAATCATCAAAAGCAAAAAAATCAATGTGGAAGACATAAGAATTTGCGGTGCGCATCGCCGGTTTTACAAGCGTAGACAGTAATTTCGAACAGCTATTCCCATTAATCTCCACCATTCAAGCGTTATGGGCTTGTAAGCGTGATGCTCGATGAATCTTTATCACTAATAAACAACGCCTTCTAAAGTCTGCTCAGCACATTACGGAATGATACTGCTTCTCCAACTTTGAATGCAAACATTAGTGTTAAGGTCAAGCGAGATGTTTATAGCTGCTCTAACAGCGATAACGGTCAAATGACCAACGCCCAACCGCTTACTCCGCTTAACTTCTTTCATATCACTTGGTTTGTGTGCTTACGGCCTAAAATAGAGAGATCATAAATAGAACTTTCAGTGCAAGCGAATTAGTTTTCGAGAGGTAGTTTGTGTCATAGGTCGTTGGCTTTCCTTTCATTAACAAGCCCCAGCGCTAAAAAATTCCATTACATTTTCGCTGCTTCCTAAGAGGCGGCAAATTTGAATCGATAACAGGAATAGCCTTACGAATCACATACAACGAAAATATTATTGCGTACTTATCCATTTACTTAAAATTTCGATGAAAATGAACATCCACGAAAATTACCATTTGTACACGAATTTCTGCTATGGCAACGGCCTATGACACAAACTACAGACATCACAAAATGGTGTGGACAGATGCCTTTTCTGAAGTCACTTTATCTCAAATCGCCACTGCTAAAAGTAGCTTTTTATCATTTATAAGTGGTGGCTTGCGTCTCGGTTGCATTGCTTTCGTCATATATGGGATATATGTACAAAAGAAATATCAAGCAGCATCTGTTGGTGTCGGAAGCGTGATCACGAGAGTGCAAGCAAGCGCTGACACCAGAAATCGATCGGACTTACCGAATTCGCCAGAATATCGTCGCACATGGGACGAAACAGACATTGTTCAATCTATTACAGAAGTGAGATTTTTATTAAAAATTGAACATAAGCGTTTAAATTATGTTATTTTTGCTCTATTACACAGTAACTTAGCTCGGAAAAAGACAGCTATAAGGCCAGTAAAAGTCGACGCTATCCCCCCTTTTGCAACTGTGTCTAGTCCTGCTAATATATAAATGAGTCGCATTTTATTCTTTCTAGCGAAAAGCGCGGCGCGTTAACGCACCGCGCTCTTCGTTTGCACGTTGTTGCTGCAAAAAGTTTTATCGCACACTGTATTTAACAGCAAGCAATTTGTAGTCATGCCAATAGACTACTGTAATTAGGTTCTCTCAGGGAATGCTAGTGGTCCCATGGCCCTTGACGTTCCCGCCGTTAACTCAACAAAAATCTGTGAATGACCTGATCACTAAAGAAAAAATGTGCTTTCAGTAGTTTACCACGTTTATAGGGAGAGAGGGTGATGAGAATATTTTTTGGGCACAGAGTGAACGCTGTACCCCGAACCAGGACGGAAATGACTCAGGTCGACTATGCTACCATTACTGTTTACGACCCTGGTGCGAATGAGAATGACAAAACTGGAGAAAGAGGCAGAAAATTGTACTTCGTCATGTTTTATGCGAAGAGGTAATACCAGGGTTCGGAATGCGAAATTTTGAAAAAAAGAAAGAATTTGCCACAGAAAAAAATGACATTTTCCAAATGACCAAAATATCTGTTTAAAAGTTCAAAACAGATAATTGGGTCTTTTCGAAAATGTCCTTTTTCCTGTGTCAAGATTTTTTTTTCACAAAGAATTTTTTGATCAAAAAACGACAAAAATGACATTTTTTGTCTGGCTTTTGTATCAAAAAAAGTACAGAAAAGGACATTCAAAATTTAACAGATTTAGGGTCCCAAAAAAAGGACAAATCTTTTTAAAAAAAGGACGATTTCGAACCCTGGGTAATACCGTATACTGGACATAAACGGAAGTGGCGCGGGTCGGGAGCGGCACCCATAGCCCATAAAACCATGGTTCGATTGGAGACTGCGGACTGCGCAGTCTAAACGGCTGACGGTACTCACACATAATATGTGAACGGTGCTTAAAAAGCTTCCTCAAATAAAAGGGGCATGTATGGAAACGCCAAGAGTATTAATAATTCTCATTTTGTGGCTTCTTATGCTTATACTGAATTTTTTAAATGAAAGCACTAATAAAAGTAACAGCGCTGCCTTGAAACTATATTTTACTAGAAATGTCGTATACACGATATTTGCACACTTCCCATCAGATTCCTGATGAATACTTGAACAGTAACAAGAAAGTGCGATAAATTTTAACTGTAGTCGTAAGCACACATGTATCACCAGTTATTGGTTTCAATTTATGACAGATAATGAACAGTTTTTATTTCTTTGTTGTCTTCTTCCGTCCTGCTCTCCCACTTTTTCCTTTCTTGCTGCAATGTAAAATTCCTTTGGCTACTGTATCAACAATGCTCTAAAGAAGTACCTTAATGTTGACTAGAGAGGCGGGTTTCGGTCGGCGACTAACTGAGCAAGAGGGAGTGAGGGAGTGCGTCAGCCTACCACGTTCATTTCTCCTTACATTCCATGCATATCTGAAAAAATCGCAGGTGCACAGCGAAATATTTTTACTCACAGTGTCCGAGCGTTTAACTTACAAGTATGTCTTCTTGGTACACCCTTATCCCTTTCACACCCACCTTTGAATACCTACTCGCCAGCGTTCTTTATTTTTTACCATGAGTTCAGGAGCCTCTTAACCAATTTCAGGACGATGCTTTGGCCATCATGACGAATTCTATTATCACACCTCTACAAAAGTTAAGCGACTGTCCAGAGGTGCGTTTTTTCTTTACTAATCCCTCCATACAACTCTTTACTGAATGGAAAGCTCAGAACCATGCATTATACTCGAAATTTTTCGATAAGGCTATTCAATTTATCCTCGCCACAAAAAATAATTGCGGATGTTTTCCTTTTTTTGGATACCTAGCATTTCAGCGCAGGCAGGTTTCCTTTAAAGTGATGATAATCCGATTTTATCCTTATCGCAGTAAAAGAGGCCTACCGGAGTTTATCAAGATTACGCATAGGGGCGATGACGAGAAGAAGTGACTTTTAGGCGGTCACGTGAAATTCAAAATTAAGCCCCGAGGTATAATTTTGCGAAAGGTCGGGAAACGTACTGACACATAGTATAGTTGTAATACAACCATCAGCTACTTTTTTCATGCAGTATGGCAACATGGAGTAGGAAAAGTCGACCGTTTTCACGCTATTTCGCAATTAAATGCAGTATTTCTCGCATATTTACGAATATAACTATGGGAGAATTCTGAGAAAAATTGCACAAACGTTACTATCCGGGGCTTAAATTTGAGGGGCCTAATTTCGAGAAACTCCGGTACTAGTGTTTTCAGGATATCAATGTCGTCGGAGCCTATTGCACGTCGACGAATTTTACATCTTGTGCCAAAGGTACGCGCCTCTCGACTGGCAATGGTTTAATGACTGGTCGTTGCGTGGATTCGAGTGGAGAATTGTGTAATGACCTGAGAAGCAGTAGTTGCACTTGCGAAGTTAGCGGTTGGTGCCCTGTGGAGAGCAGATTTGCGAGGTTAACGTTCAAGAAATTTAATATGATTGTAATGTTTTTAGCACTATCCTAATATTTCAGCGCATCGCCATTATTTCCGGGGGCAAAAGACTTTAAAATCCTCGTGAAAGCATATGCAGAATATTCGGAATTTGGAGAGCATAGGTATCATTTAAAAGATGTTTTTCTCAAAAAAATACATGCGATGCAGACAAAATGTACGCGACGATCAAACCGATGCTGAATTGTTGAATGACTGCTCATACGATGCAAAACTCAACCCGCTGTGTCCCGTATTTACTATTGGTTATATTCTTCAGCAGGTCAATTTGGTCAACTTCACTCAGATCGCAATGGAAGTAAGTGCATTGAAAGAAAAAATTGTTACTGTATAACAGGTCATTAGATAAAATTTTTTAGGGCGCCTTGATAAGAATGACAATAAAGTGGCTTTGCAACTTCGACACCGGTCACGAACATGAATGCCTATCGCCAACATATACATTTGAACAACTGGATGCGTTTACTGTAAATAGGTTGCTGCCCTTTTGGAATTTAAGGTATATGACAAACCATTAGTCTTAGGGCCTGTTTCAAACGACTATCTTAATAATTAATTCTCAAATACCTAATTTTATCTCGTTTCATTTCATTTATTCGCTTTATAAATTTTTAAAAACGAAGCGAGACTCCATGGTATTCCAAGACGGTAACACAGCGGCCCTCAGCCAATCGCTCCCCGCCACCCCACGCAGCTCGTCGACCCAGCGGCGTCGTCGTCGGCCAACGGGTCGGGTCGCGTCGGGCGTCCAGGTCGTCATCGTCCGGGTCCAGCGGGTTGCTTCGAGCGCTGCTACCTTTGCCGCGTAGCGCCATTTCCGTCGCCGCGAAATACATCATTATTTTATGAAATTAATTTTTCTGAATTAGGTGTTAAGTAATGATATTTTGTGTGGAAATATTTGTATGACGTAGGTCCCTCCTCGCTCGAACTGAGTGTTACGGGCTGTTTTTGCTTCTCGATAATTTTATCTATATCTTTGGACTGAGCTGAAATTTCGAATACCTGCTCTACTAGCGTAAGAATTTTTCTCCAACAAATCTTGCGCAGTTCGGATAGTTGGTGACCAAGATAGAGGCCCGGTTTCACATCGTACATTTGCGCTTAACGCAATGATAAAGTGTGGCCGCAAAGAACGATTTTAGCCGAAGTAAGCAATATGAAATCGACGCATAGTCAGTCGGAAACATGACTCGCCTTCAAGACAATACGCTCTCAAAGTTACGGTAATGATCAAAACGATGGCGCGCATTGAAACGCACGACACGTTTGACTACCTTTTTCACTTACTATTTTCAGAGAAATCAGCAAGTATCATGATTGCAATGGTACGCTCAGGAGAGATACGAATAGAATCACAAGCATTTTCATTTTGTTTGATATTGATGCGAAAGGTGGAAAATTCAGTCTTATTAACTCTCTGCTGGCGCTTGGAGCAGCTGTCGGCCTTTTTAGCATGGTAAGAGTATTTTATACTCAAAACTTTTCCAAAACTTTATAGCCAGTATTTTTTCCCTACTATGAAGTCGAATTTTTCAGTTGAATATTGGATCCTGTGGTATAGTAATTAGCAAGAGGGATCATTCTTATTGTTAGCTTAACACTATACGCGCTAGTGTTCGCATGGTCTCACTCTGAGCGCGCTTCCTTTTTGGTGTTTGGAGTTCATATCTGTCCTTGGAGGGCGGTCTCCCATCCTCTTCCAGAGTCCAGAGTTATTATCCGTCATTCTACTCACCTCATTTATATTGTACAGTCTACCGTTCCTAAGCCAAATAAGCTCCTCGCTTTTATCGCTTCTGCTACCTACGATTAGGTTGCAACAGATATAAAAGAAGATCATTATGTAAAAAAGGATTCGATTGGCGGCGATTTGTCATCGATTGGCCCCGATTTGCCTGCGATCGGCGGCGATTTACCATCGATTGGCGTCGATTTGCTATCGATTACTGCCTACGAGTAGAAGCCTTCATCATGATTCATCATGATGAAGGAGTGCGCACGCTTTTTTCGCTCAATTAAGCATTAAGCTGATTCTTCCATAATTCATCTTCCGTAGAATATCTGCGACTTTGGAAAAATTAAGATAACATACGTAATAAATACAACAGAAACCGCTATGAAAGTGCAGATGGAGTACGCAAGAAAACTTTTTGCACTAATCCGGACATGATTCAATTCAAAAGTTGCACATGGGGCTTGCAAAACATAGGCACTTATTCGGTTTCCACTGTACTTGCGTGTAATCGAAATACAATGTATTCGAAACAGCTAAAACACTGACAATATATTGGAATTGAACTCAGCAGCTGAAATTCGAAAGCCAACAACTAAATTATTAACCCATCCTACCATTGCGTGCAATTAATGCCAAACGGTAGTGTGATAATAGCTAGACAATAATATGCTATGCAAAACGTGTTTTTGAAATATGTTAGTGTTCTCGGCGATAATTGATTGAGCGAAAAAAACTTAGTCCCTGATGCTTTAGACAGTGAACTTTCGCGTGATCCCACATTACTAATGGGCTTATGATTGGTTGGCCCCTTAGTTGACATTCTTGGAGGAAGGCAATAAGTGTCAAGATCACTGAGCAACTTAGCGAGGAGAAGCTGCGGTATCGGGCTCTTCAATGTGCGACAATTGAGTGTGACGATTTTTGTGGCCTTTTTTCTTCGTAGCAGCTTGGGGCAGGGGTAGCTTCCAGTCCCTGTGGTCTACCGCGGAGTTGTGGCCCTAAAGAGAGCCTTTGGGTGGGTGCAGCTATTTTGATGTCACAGTCGCCAATAAGTAGATCAATCGAGCGAAACGTGACGCCCAAGTGTGCTACGCGATCAAAACTAACGTTCTATGCTACTTAGCTCGTCCAACTCTCGAAAAGAAAAAAACGCCACGAGAAATCGTCAAAAGTGCAATTTTCGAAGCGAAATTCCCTGCGAATGAGCGACGTAGGTAAAAAACGGATGCGTCAATTCGAATCACCGACCCAAATTACCTCCGAGTCGATCATTTCTAGCGCCTATAGGCGTCTGCTTCCATGTGAAACATGCTGCGTCTTATTTCGTGCGCCTCAATTTGCTCTGACCAGAATACACTATTGCGCACGCGAAGCGTGCGCAATAAAGAGTGTTGAGTAATAAATGTTGCTATAGTTTCGTAAGATATTTGCAAGGCCAAAAGAAGACCCGATTAGAGCAGACTCCTGAGATCCTTCCTTAACAATAGCAGACAAGACGTACATATACAGGGTGATTCAAAATTGAAATGCAGGTGATGTAGCTTTTGAACAGGTAGTGCTTGTGGCCCAAATTTTAACTGTATGGTGTCCAAGTATAGGGCTTCCAGTGAGCGTAGTTTGGGCCGTCTCCTTCGCAAACTATCGTCGCGGGTCCCGAAAATGTGCGAAAAAGGCCTTTAATCGGCGCTGTCTTTGGAGGGTTATTGTTGAGCGGAGCGTAGAGATGGTGAGCTTATTTTTGGTGGAGTTGTAGTTGAGAATGGTGCAAATGTTTTGCAGGAGATGTAAAGTGAATCGGTCGTCATTGAGGGAAGTTACGAAATTTCAAATATTACGATTAAGTGGCTTTGTAGTGAAATCATGCGCTTTATTGAAGTCCCATTTCTTTGCACGCAGGCTTTTTCCGGTTTTATCGATTATCGGAGATGCCTCCACGCTTAAAGTATCCAGAAAACATTTACTCGGCGAATTTTTCGAGAAATCTCTAAGTGTAGAGTGTCGCTTTTCTACTCATCTTCCGGAATCATTATTGGGTCGCCGAATCTTCACCTTTACTCCGTACATCAGTCCTTTTCGATGGGTTCGTATAGGCAGAAGCGCACGTCTGTCCATTGAAAAGTATCAGTTCAGTGTTCAGTTCAAGGGTTATTTGGGATGCAGAGTTGAGTGGGTACCTAAATTTTTCATTCAATCCTGATTTCGATGAGGATTTATGTCAAGAATGAAATTAAACTACGTTTCACTGTTGGACGCTAAAAAATGTGCGGATTGTATTTACCTTAATCACTCTTTAGACTGAACGTGGTACCGGGTTTTTCCGAGAAACCGCCCCGGGGCGCTTTCTTTGTTTGGGCACTTTTGACAAGTCCAGCTGAAATCCGAAAAAGCGCCCCCGGGGCGCTATTTTGGAAGGTAGTGGAAACGCCATATATGATAATAAGATACGCCATGAATGTCTTTTTCTTCGTTAATGAACAAAAACAGCGCAAAGCAACTTTAATTGCACTTAATTTAAGAAATAGCATACAAAAGACTATGTTACTTCTTTGCTTCGCATATTTCTGTCCAAAACCGTGTATTAAAGTGCTACAAATTTACTTGCTGTGGTGAGTCACGTATATTAATTGCGAATCTTATTAAACGCCCCGGGGGCGTTTTTTCGGAAAATAAACCCGAAAAAGCGCCCACGGGGCGTTTGTTTGGGGGGGGGGGGCCGTTTCTCGGAAAAACCCGGTAAGAGGTCATTCTTAAGCGCTACGGTTCATACCTTCGTCATATAAGCGCGATCATTATGAGGGCACATTTAATTTCTTCTCTCGGTAAAATTAGCGAATCATGCTTTGAGAAAGGCTGAAATTTTTTTTCCCACAATAAACTTCTTTTATAAGGAATATCGTGTGTATCCTAATAGTGCGGTCATTACTTTTTAAACACACACCGCTCGCCGAAGAATCGTGTCATTTTTTAATCGCAACTTTTTGGGCTTAGGAGTGAACACTGTCTCATATGTTTAAAAAGATACTTTTAGTTTTCCGAAGCAGTAATAATCCGTCAAAATTGTGCGCCTTAATAGTAAATCTAAGGCCTAAATTAAATTCAAGTGTGCCCGTTTTCCAATCAAAGTTCGGCTCATTTTAAGTAAAGACTGCCTTATCTAAGATTACCCTGCCAAAAAATTACGGTACTATGCTTACAGGTTCCGGGAGTGCTTGAAGCGGTCGTAGATCTATTTAAAGTATATCACCCTGGGGCAGCCAGTGCTAAGACGGAAGGAACAGCTGACGAATCAAAGGAAAAAGATTGGAAGGAAAAAGTTGACGACTGGAAGGAAGACATTAAAAATTGGATAGGAAGTGTTCACTGTAAATGTAAAAACGGATTAGTGGTCGCTGTAGTAGCCACACTCTTCTTGATCGGTGCCATTGTTTCAACCATATTTGCTGTCAGAAACGATTCGGCTATTGTTGACTGGGTAGCACTGGTTGTTGACTCGTTGTTTATTGTCATACTTATTGCCATTGTGGGAGCGGGGACTGGACTGTGCCTCCCCTCACACTTTACGGCCAAGTGGCTTTTAACTCCGCGGTCAGGATGCTGTTGCAAGATAGTATATTATTTCCTCATTTTATTCTTCCCATTCATTTTCGTAGGGTTATTTATGTTCATGCAAGTCGGCTTTATGTTCTGGTTCAACATGTTCGGAGAGTTTACACCCCTGGAAGTGCTCATTAGAATGGCCCTTATGTGCGTTATTGATGCTATTATTGGAATCGGCGTGAATAACTCCGGGTCTGTCCTCTTTTCCTGCCGTAGTGCGGCCAAAAGACTGTGCTGCAAATGTTGCTGCAGTGATGACTCCAAATCTAGCTACAAAACTAGTTGCAGTGAGACGTGGAGTGAATTCTGCAGAAACATGGCCCAACTCCGTCATAAAAGGGAAGACTCTCACAGGACAGAAGCCGCATAAATTCGGCGGTTTCCGTCAGTCAAGTTCGTGTCACAGCCGACGGCTTGTTAATTAGCGCGCTAGAAGTCAACCCATTAACAATGTCGCCCTCTCGAATTTTACGGAAGTGGCTGTTTAAAAACTACTATTACCAGTCAACGCGAAACAAGTGAACTTTGTCGCAGTAATGCCACATTTTCAGTAATCGCGCATTTTATGCCCAATACAAACAATTTATTCAAAAGTGATCAACGTCCACAGAATCATAAAAATAATATAGCATTTTCTCGTATTCGTGCATATCCTGATCAATTCATTAAAATTTTGCATAAAACAACCAAGTTACCCAACGCTTTTTTGCGGTCTGCGATTGTGACGCGAACTTCAGCGATATCATTACATTATGCAGAAACGCGATGTTGTAACAGAGTCATTTTAATTTACGCTGTCTATTAACATTTCGATGAATTAATGTACAGTTCATTTTGCTTCTCCCTCTCTTTCTGCTTTTCTTTTTTTGATTGCTGCTTCTTTCATTCTCAATCGTTGAATTGTCACTGCATGTTGTACTATTCGTGCACTACTCGATGTTTCTTACTTATGTTTAATCATCATTTTTCGATCAGAATATAAAGTTTCGGCAGTATAATTGTAAGGCTGACATATACTTTGATACATTATAGACCTAATAGGAATTTCTCCCTCTAAAATTCATAAAATTCAATACGTTAATCACAAGTTATTCGGCTCCATGTCACTACCATCATTTTATAACAGTTTTCCAGCCTTATGCGGTATTCCAGCAACGCCTTTTGTCGTATTTCAATGGTAATCAGGCCAAATGCACTCTAAATATGATCCTTCAGCTCGGGAATGTCCCTCGGCTTCGCCGCTAGACTTTAGACTTGGTGAATCCCTAAAGAATGAAGTGCATGGTGACAACTCATGTGATCGAGGCGGTTAGGGCACTGTCGACTATCCACGTGCCACTTAGCCTATTGGAAAATTTTCATGGTGCCAGTCACGCTCGTCCCTTGCAAACTGCCGAGGGACATTTCCTTAAGCGGTGGTCAGATTGCAGCCGCAAATGCTTATGCGGCTTGCGGCTGCACTGTGACCGTCACTTTAAGAAACGTTGGCGGTTGAGTAGAGTTGAATAACTGTTGATTGGCTGAATGAAATTTAATAAAAGTCTGTCACAAGATATTCTTATTAAGTCTCTACAATGTAACAAAGTTTCATTACATTTTTTATTGAAAAGTGCACATTTTATAGAAATGAAATCGGAAGTTTTTCGCGCGCCACCAAGTAATCTGACAAGTGTTTGTCGCGTGGTATACAGTACAGGGTGGCGCAGAAAAAATTGGAGCATTTTATTTGCTGTTATGTTTTTGCCCGTTCTAAACAGATTGCTAAGAAATTTTAGAGAAATATATTTCAACATAAGCCCTTTGATTGTGTGACGTTTCCTTTTGATCAAATGTATCAAGTCTGTTTCTTATCACATCTTATGCGTCACTGTATAATTTAAAAAATTTCGAAAAATGCTGAAATTTTAATTATGAATAACTTAGTTATAAGAAAATCAAACAATATCAAGTTTGGAAGCTTAAAGATGGACGTTATGGGGATTAAATTTAAAAAAGAACTGGAACAATTGATCAAGGGGTTGTGATTTGAGAGCTTCCTAAATTCAAGCCCTTTTTGATACCATTGCGGCATTCCCGATGTCAATTAGAAATTAAGGCAATACCATGAATTCAAAGTGCTGTCAAATAATAACCACTTGACCAATTGCCTCAATTCTTTTTAAATTAATCCCCATAACGTTTTTCTTTAGATTTCCAAATCTGATCCCATTTGACTTTGTTATAACAGAATTATGCGTAGTTAAAGCGACAACATTTTCTAAAATTTTAAAATTCAACATCGACGCATATGATGTGATAGGAAACAGACTTGATACATTCAATCAAAAGGAAACTTCACATAATCAACGAGTATATGTTGAAGTATATTTCTTCAAACTTTCGTAGTAATCTGTTTAGAATGGGCAAAAATATTACAGAAAACAAAATATTCCAGTTTTTCTGCGCCACCCTGTATATCAGGTAAGAGTTTTATAGTCTCGCAAACAGTTGGCATATTGGTAATTAATCACTAAGCGTGAAGTGCTAAAGTTGTGGATTGCTCACTTCTATAAATCTCTAACTCTTCTTCTTTATCTTAATCTCCAGCATCTAAATACCGGAGTCGCAGTATCAGAATAAACGGCCTTTGACGACCTTTGTTGAGCAACTCACTTCACCTATATTATACCTAACCAAGTGGTCAACCTAAGAGAGAGGGATTTATAAAAGTGCTAACCGATTTTCGTCGTATCGATTTTATCAGAGATTGTAATGAAGTTGTTCTTATGAATTTCCTATTGTTATTTATCAGTCACATCCTATTCGCAATTTAATTATGTAGTCCTATGATTACTTTGAATCACATGCTTACCGCGTAATCAGTATGGCGTAAAGGATTCCGTCTGTTGAGCAGCCCCCGAAATGTCGGTGATCAATAGGTGTTGGAGAGGAGATGGCGTTGGAGACGGCGATGGCATTCAGGTACAGCGCGCATATAGTCTTTCGATGCGCTGTGTACGACAGCATCGTTGACAGAACCTTTCGAGTGCCTGACGCAGTTGACGAAATTGAACGCCGCCTGTGAACAAACTGAGCACAAAACCATTTCAAAAACTTGGTTGCACTCGTCTGTTTTGCGGACGTCGAAAGAATGCAGCTACATAACTAAGTTCCGTTTGTAAGCTTGTATTTACAGAGCTTTGATTATGCTCGCTCGCGAAGGGCGCAGTGACGGCAGCACGCAAACACATCACCAAATCGTCGATTGAGAGCTGCTTTGACGCATTAATTGGTAAAATGTCTCGACATTTCCTCCAGTCATTTTTGCCTGCATCGGTAGCCGTTCGCGCATGTCCGAAGAATGTCATTATGGTCGTCGCTTTTTGATACAAGAGCTTTCATCATAATTCATCAGTTTCGTATTTAGTTTCGTCAAATTAGCACTTTAATTGAACACAGAGATGATGAAATTGAATGATAGGTTTACAAATTTGATTGTAAATGCGACAAATTATGACGAAATATGCTAAAGGCCGAGCGTAGTCGATGCCAGTTCGTTTTCTACCAGCGCAACACATCGCGCTGCCCAATGGATCAGTACGACACATCTTTATACTTGGCATACTTTTATGCTCACTGCTCAGCATACTCTTTATCCATCAAGATCTACGTCATGCACATGCCCTAAACAAGAAGCAGAGAGTGAAGAAGACAGCCGACGCAATGAAGGAACTAACAGAACTAAGCCATTGCTATGTGATCTGCAGGTAACTCACACAGTCCACCACGAAATCACCAGTAAACAGTCACAATAATTCGACTAAAATATGTCACTGATCGATCAAACATTGTTGACCGCCTTGCCGCAGTACGCCTGCAGATTAGCCTCGCGGAAAGCTTCGGACAGCGTCTGCAATAGAAAATTATCGTTATATAGGGAATTTATTTGGTCAGTAACGAGCGTCGAGACCGGATACCGTAGAACGCCAAATTTAGCCTACAGTCAAAGGCTTTTATACCGTGGGGCTTTATACCGTGGGGGTCTATATACCGTGGGTGTTTGGCCGGTCCCGACAAAGTGTACTATGTTTTGTACAGGAGCCAGGTGGCA
>NIUQ01000098.1:0-77601 GCA_002796945.1 Plectus sambesii
GATTCATTTAAAGCAGGCTTGTTATTCTAAACGCGAATGTTTTCAGTTGAATAATATTTTTAAAGGAATGAACATCAAGGCTAGGGCCGGTAGCAGCATCGCATATTTCTTAGCTCCTTTTGTGCCTGGTTCAAATGTCCTTACATTTTTCAGTTTTGTAATGAGTTGAAGATTTCTGCTCATTTTTAATTTCTGCTCTATCAATAGAAAGCGATTCAAGTTTGCCAGAGCTTATTCGCTTATTTTGCAAAAATTTTGCCGTTTATTTGAAATTCAAACTAGAGATTGTGTGATTTACATGAGTTGATCCATAAATCCTTTCAGAATGCCCGTATGGAGCAATAAGTTTCGCCAGCGGTTTCCAGGCATTGAAATGTAACCCTTCAAGTACAAATGGGGGCTGCCCTGCCGACTACGCTTGCACGAAATCCGTAAATCAGCCGCCGAAGCCCGATCCAGCGGTTGCTGCGCTTACGCCACCAGAACAGTCGTACGCTTCGATGAGTCCATATGTTTGCTGCTTGAAGACAACTTTGTCAGGAACCTTGGGTAGCATGGCGAAAGGTAATAAATTACAGCCTAATGGTCAGTTACCGACACATTATGATATTGACTGAATGCTAGCGGCTTTTACCATTTGAAATGTTTTGCTATCAGCACAAAAAATAGATTGAGAAAGGAAGTGAGTCGAGTTGTATTAAAACTCGAAGACTGAAATTTTTTGCCAAAAACGTGACCAAATTTCACACTATACTCTTTCAACGTAAAACCATTCTCGTAAAGTGTTGCAAGTATCATACAACGTCATTCCTGTGGGTACTACGATTGATCAAAAAGAACTTAAATTCTCAATTTTTGCCAACTTAATATGGCTCATAGACCATGCATCAGTTGTATGAATACAATACAGGCTTAACATAAAGTGTGACGAATAATGTGCCTTTGATCGACATGATTGCATTTCAGCGTACTCGGTAGTCGGCTTAAGTCCTAGGATTGTGCCGGTAGCTCCTGTTGGAACAATATCAGAGGTATATCTTTTGTGATTATTAGTTTAAAAGAATGTAAGGGTGTAAGAAAACGATGAATTTATTAAAGGCTCATGTGAGCAGCTTCTTTGTTTCATGCCTTGTTCGACAGTGCTAATATAAACTACGTACAGGTCCAACTGGGAAACCTTAATGGAGTTTTTGCAATTCAAACTTATGGTTGAACATTTGCACATTTCTCTTTGAATTTCGGCGGAGGCGTGCTCTGAAGAGGAAGGCGGAAAGAGAGTATGGAAAAAATAAACTTTCCCCAAAAAATCCGAGGCTAATATTCCTCTGAGTTGAGTTCAGTAATGCGCACGTATTCCAAAATTTTTAGAGCGGAGATAGCATTTCTTGATCAATAAAAAGAACCCAGAAAAGTATCTTATTATCTAAAAGCCTATCTAACATCTAATATGCACTTTTAAGTAATTAATTGTCATTCAGTTCATGAGATAACGTAAAATGAACATTAATATTGTTATATAATTTCGTGGCCAATTCTTTGTTGAATTTATTGTTGTAAGTTAAATGACTGACAGTTCTAAGTATTTCGATTGCGTATCTTAGATATTGTTGTTTAATTTCTCTTCATTTTTTTAGTTAGTATTCGGTCTCCTGACTGCGACTGCTACTCCATTCGGGTTTATTGTTCATCAGGGCGATAATATGTCACCGATGAAAAGAGAGTTTACAACTGCGAATACACCTGATCAAGATTTTGATCCAAAATATACTACTGACTACAATGCTGGCACACCAGCAGCGGTTACTACCGCCGCCCCCGGCGATATATTTTTGCGTGGAACTACTCTGTCGACTTCTTCCTTTACTGCAACAGCTAAATTTCACGTTCTGTTTTTTGGTAAGTGCACTTCTGACTCGACAAATTTTTTTAAATGCAGAATGTTGAAGCTTGCGATTCAAACCTTTTTAACCCTTTTAACGTTGAAAACTTTGACAGCAAAGGTTAAAAAGGTAAAAGGAGAATGTTGAACTTATTTATTTTTGCCCTAAGCTACCTTTTTAAAATATAGTGGATGTTTATNGTTGAAAACTTTGATAGCAAAGGTTAAAAAGGTAAAAGGAGAATGTTGAACTTATTTATTTTTGCCCTAAGCTACCTTTTTAAAATATAGTGGATGTTTATCTTATTGTCTGCTGCATTGAGTGGCTGTGGGAAATGCAAAAAATTACAGTAATTTTATTTTATATCAAAAAATTGACAAACCGCAACATAAATCAAATCTCTGCTCACTAAATTCCATTGACAGAACTTGAGAAGTTGATCTCATTCAAATCAAACGTGGGCATCATAAAATTGCTCACCTTACAAACAGACTTTGCTCTTCAGATGCAACATCAAATCAAGATATTCTATCGTTCTATATCGACTGTGCTGGCATACAACAAGGTTCAGCAAAAGCAGCAGTATCTGGCTCAGCAGAAAAGTTTGCTTATCCACCAAGAGTCAACTTGGCAGGGTGTGCGACGCAGTTGAGCGTAGCACTTGGAAATGGTGGCACAAGCGGCGTTCGCACGCTCGACAGTACTACAAATAAATACTGGGGACCAGCCGAATTCGACCCATCATATACATGTAAAATTATTTTTCATTTGATCAGTAACATAGCGGCGATGCATGCACACGAACTTCATAATGATCTTGTTTTCAGCAAAACATCTGATAAGCGTTCTCGTCTTTTACACTAAAGATGCTCTGAATGCAACATTCTATGCCGCTGGCGGTCCTCTCGATCCCGCTGCAACTGTAGCTAGCATGAAGTTCACCACCGTCACTAATTTCCTGACTAAAACTGCTGCTGCAAAAGACCTCGGTTCCCCCATCGCAGGCACTTATTTCTACGTACGTTGCTTAAGCTGATTATTTTTTCAATTATAACTCCTTTCTTAAATGACTGCATACAATGTTTTTCAGGTTTGAGAGAAAAAGCGAGCCGAAGCAGCGGCTGAAACAGAAAGAGAACGAATGCTGACGCCGTTCTTATGATAGTATTGCAATCCGTTTATTTATCTTAGTATGCTCGTTGATAAATGGGTATGCAATCATAATAAATTTGCATTAAAAGAGCTTCCTACACATAAAATCAGCATTCAAACAAACTTTTCATATGCCTTGGTGACAGGTCGAAATATTGCATCAAAATTTATTCCTTCATATCAGCAGAAAATAAGAAATTAGAATAAGATAAATTCGAAGTGCTGTTCATAAAAATTTCACTTCATTTCACAAAAGCTAGTTGACAATCTCTATGATTATCTCGTAATAAAACAGTTTTAAGTGGAGCACAACTGCTCATTGCCAGTAATCAAAACCGATATTTTACCCTATCTTGAACTAAGCAGCATGTTGTGCGTATGATTTATTATAGTTGCTTAGACTGAAAGCGCAGCAAAGGGTATGCACGCACGGATAGGGTGCAAAAAACCGATCTCTTCTGGCGCTTTGTGATGAACGTTGTGACAAAAAATTGTGATGCGTGACATCAGTTCGGGTTGTGTAGGGCAGTCAATTTGTCGTTGCTGTATATAAAAAGCGCTCAGCAGGATGATAACAACTAATGATAATTAGGCTTGAACATTGCTCCTTCGTCGGACTGATGTACTCATAACGAATAAGAGTGCAGATTTACTCCAGAATCTTTATACGGACCAGCCTAATAAGCAAAATATTTCTTGGCATCAATAAGCAACACCATCACAGTTCAACGACACAATACAATTATTGATTGTATTATTATTACAAATGTCAATAATATTAAAATCATCTTCACATTGATTCAATCAAATGCGAAGTCACAAAAAACTCTCACAGCAGTCTAGCAAGAAAACGAGCGAAATGGAGCATGCACTGTACTTTGAAATGTCCCTTGCCTTGATTTGAAATTCCATCACTATATGCAGCACTTTCGGACGCGCTAGAATTCGCAATATAAATTTACGTCTTTTCTGTGCATATAAAATGAAGAATTGTTAGCGACAAACATTAGCTGTTATGGATCTAATTGAGTACAAATAATTGTATAAAAAAATTGTGAAATCTGAGCAAAATTCAAATTTACTACGACCATTTTTTGGCAGATTTACGCCTGCGACTTCACAAAGCTATTTCAATTCAAGGCAAAGAAGGTAGATGCTCTTGATTTGCTTAGTTCACTTCAAAGTTAAATATGAACTACCTTATATCAGTAACTGACACAACGTATAGAAGTGGCAGAGGCTCGAACTTTGACGGAGAGAACCGCAAGAACAAAATTTTAATGTGGAGCAGATGGGAAATTCAAACGTCACCTTACAAATCTTACATCTTCGAGGGATAATTATCAGGTAATCACTGAAATTTGTACCCATCAAATACGCAGTGTTATCTGCTTTAGTAACAAAGGTAAGGGAAGGTAAAACTTTGTCTATATGAACCTTGTTTGCGAGGCGCTCTCCATCATCCTTCTCAACTACATATTATCAACTACCAAAGAAATCAAATGCCATCAGGCACAGTGAGCGAATATTCAGTGTTCTGTCGATACAGCTGTGCCCGCTTATTGGAAGAGAGATTCGGGGTGTCTGGCCTGTCGGCCCAGTACAAAATGATTTCCTGATCGCTCGGGCAACTTTTCTTGAACGCATCCAGCGCGTATGCCCGTTTTAGGTAGCTCCAGAGATGCTTCATGTGGTCAGGAATCGTGAAGTCCTAAATGTGCTATCATTTGCAGTTTAACTATTCTTCTCACTCTTAGTTGATAAAATATTCTCATCATTCGTCCACAAATACAACGCCGGTTTTCAATCTTTCGCCTTCCCTTATCTTGATATGAATATCGTAACGTTTGTGGAAAGTGAAACAGCTTAATAAAACAGAATAACGGTAGGTGGAAGTGCAAATTCGTTAGCACCATTCGATTGCAAACTACTTTCCAACAAGTTTATTGGTTAAGCAGGAAGAAACAGGGAACTAATTAGCTTTATTCTTTGTTTTAAATACGATGCTATAGAGCGCATTTAATTTTTATGGTTTGTTATTCAAAGCCGTTCACGTTCTTCTACCGTAGTTTTTTTTGCGTGATCCAAATCTTGTTCAAATGTATTATACACGCGGATCGCAGCTTTTTGTGATACTTTCACGGAGCCATGTGACCAAAAAACGATCGTATAGTAAACTCTAACAATAATTAATTATAAATTTCCCGCATTTTTTACAAATGTAAATGGAACTAACTTTAAGCGCTGCGCAGGCAACTCGAATAGCGTGCAGCTTTGGCAGCATTCGGCAGTCGAGATGTGTTGGGCGATCCCCGGCAAGGTACTTGTGCTCGGTTCCCTCTAAGAACTGATCTATTCTGTGCAACTCTTGTTCCAATCCTTTCGAATCCTTGTTCACCTAGAATTGCAGAATGAAAAATTTTCGCAGTCGAGTCAAACGCAATTTTTAACCTAAAACTGGCGCAAAGCTAATAGATGAGATAAGTTATTAGCAACTTTATAATAAAATAATACTGCGTTTGAAGCAAGCACGGAGGAAAGGGACTAGGAGATATGAGGCTACATTTTCTTAAGCTGACGAGCGCAAATTTAATTCGCTTGAAAAACATCTTTTTTCATTTGGAAACGTCCTTTTTGAATTGTGAAATATCATATAATATTTGGAAGAGAGCTAATTAAAGTGGAAATGGTACATATGCTAAATGCGATTTTAGTGGCGGCATCCTCATTTGCCCACCTGTACCAACTAAAACATTTAAACAAAGGGTGAAGAGAAATAAGTAACGCTGAACTCATGCTTGCAGCAAGATAAAGAAAGTTTTCATAGATATTAATATAGAATCATATCACATTGATGTTAACAATTCTTGATTGAGGGCAGATGTGTCGAACCTCTTTAATGTAGAAGCAAAACTTGGAAAACAAATCGGCAGTCGCGCCGTCAGCCTCAGTATCGGAGTACTTGAGACTGGGATAAGGAAACGTCTTATCAATGTATTCAATAATATCGTCCGGATGTTCAATAGACACGTCGTCGTGCTGTATAGCGGGAGCATGTCGAAGATCTATAATCAAATCATACAGTAAAGTAAACCGCAATGATTATTTCGGGAAACTCTCAATCGGCGAGCACTGTGACATCCATATTAAAAAAAAATCTAGGACTGTGTGAAAGTGCAAGAAGAATTCCTAAATCCGATGTCTGCCAATTTTTCGGTCAATAGTGATGTGCAAGGAGCATTATATGTCGAAGAACACTCCCAAATGCTTAAACGGCAGTTCATGAAATAGGAAACTCGTACAATAATAGTTCAGCGACTCAAAAAACATTAACATTAACATTGCACTGATAGCGCGAACAGAAACGGCACCATAAAATGCACTAACCGGCATCTTTGAATTCTGGAGGAGGTTTGGCCGGATTGACCGTTTTCACGTTGAACTTCAATCCATCATCCGATTCACTCTTTAGTATCATTGCCATGAATATCTGTTGGCAGACGGGATCGCCGCCAAGGCGGATGCCGTCCGAGCCAGCCTTAACCCAAAGATCGACGAACGCGGCGGGTGCCATCTAGATGATAATATATTTTAATGCTAATATAAAAGTAATCTTGCTGCAGTATGGATTTGATTCATAAAATCGTCGTAACTTTAGCTGCTATAGCTACAACAACTAAGAAGTAAGGCAGCGACTGGTCAGCTGTTTCGTCAACGTAAAGTATTCTCCTGGATATGATACACCTGATGTAAAGCTACGGCTACGCTTTCCGCTATAGTAATTACAACAGTTTCATGAACACAGCAATCAGGTTATAGAGTGGGCATAAAAATTACTTTCGAGCTTCTCCTTAGCACTACGCAACAGAATCCTTTAAAAACACCTTATCCATAGTGAACTGTGTTCAGGCGCGTGTACACAAATTTTGTCTCTTATACTCGGTAAGTGGTTGCCCTTGGAACAGCGCAATGCAAAAATGAAATTCCAGAAGGAACGTAAAAACTGTTTGCCAAACGCCTAACGTACATTAGAAGATAAACGAATGGGCTAACAAAGGTAGATTTTCTGAGCGCGCAACAAAGCTTTTCCTCACAGCATAATATTTACCCAGCGAATACTCCCTCTGTCCTGCGGAACTATAACAGTGAATTTGCTTTTACGATAGCAGAATAATCGAGCTTCTATGATAATCGCACTTTTAAATCAAATAATTGGGTATGACTGCTCATCTATAAGTTATAATTCATTCAATAGCGTTCGCATGTCGCGAAAGCAGGCGCTTTGCACTTTGTCACAATTTTCTCAGCTCATTGAGACTCTCCACCTACGTCAATATTGCATCTTCCTCGCTCTGTACGCTGACAAAACTCGATTCGACTCAGCTTATGAAAATCTCTATCGATGAAAGCGGGCTCCTTTTATCGCTGTTGCAATGATCTCCTTATTGGTTTAAAGTGGTCAACATTTTAGGAAATTTTCTCAAAAGCGTCTAGGAGCCAAAATAACCTTTAGACGAATATTTACATAAAAAAAACTTAAATAGCAACTTTCGTATAAAACTTTGATGTTCCCACTGAGGTTTAAACAGATGACTCTCTTTCTAGCGGGCCCGTTAGTTTTGAGAACATTACCTTGCAGCCTCGTTTATCTGACTCAAATACAATCGATGCATCGAAAAACTGCGCGTTTCAAGACTTATGTCAACGCAATTGTATTTATTAGGCCTATGTAGAGACAGGAACATCCAAGTAAAACAGAACGTCAACCGAAAATGTTTTTATTCAGGGTTGTTGAAACCGAATTTTGCATGTTTCAATCGAAGCTTAATTTAAATCCACAAAAAACTGGAGTAAGAGAAGATCGTAGGAGATTCATATAACTACATAGCATTAATATTAAATGAATTTGTTTTGTAATTATGGTTAAATCAAGCGCAGAATTCACAACTGTGCTGCAACTTTGTGACCTGTAACAATCTGAACTTTCGACCACCTCAGATAATTCACTTTTCTCAATCATGTTTCGGATTTCTTTCAAGCTGGTTTCAATACCACGTCATCAAATGCGCATAATAGACCAACTTGTTATGTGACTATGGTCTCTCTTTAAAGATACTTCTTTTCACAGCTTGCGCAATCATCTCTTAAACATCCCTCCCCCAAAACCTGTTTATTGCATTTTTCGCAAGCGATGAGTCAGTTCAGCGTCACTCACCTGTTTGCTCACAATTTCAACGGTGCACGTTTGATACGCCTGAACAGATACCTTCGAAAGAAGGTAAGATTGAAAGTAAAGATGAAATTCTCTTTCTTTGTAAAAATGTCTCATTTGAATTGCACATCTGACACACAACTATAACCAGAAGAGTTGGCCAAATTACTGGAATGTCATAGAAGGTGTGATCAACTCGGAAATATTCCCGTCTCAGTAATCATGATTGGATCAGGAAATTTTAAGGACGATTGAGAAACTTCCGATATATCGTCAAATATATCCGGATTCAATCAATCTTAGAAAAAAATAATTCGTCACTCCTTGTTTGCTGCCCTCGCCGATGACATCTCTAATTGTGACATGCTCAACAACTAAAACATTTGATGCTAATTTAGTACGCCTGTTTAATATCATGAAACGCGCTATTTACTAACAAAAGTTCATCTTAATAGGTTCGTTACATTTGAAATTAAATACTATATATTAATAAATATAAACAAATAAAAATAAGAGATTTAAAAAGTACTCACCAGCTGTTGTTTTGCAGCACGTGTATATTAACCACTACAGTTGAGCCGAATAATATCAACACAGGTAGTAATTGAAGTGTCGCCAGCAGCCAGTGGAAATAAATCCCACTTTTATTTTTATTCTGCAATTTAGAACAGTATTATTGTTTTTTGACTGTCGTATTAGTCGCGCCATTCTTAATAGACAGATTATTAAAATCTCGCCAGTCGGCACAAGGTCGTCAATCGTCGGCAGAGAGGGGGGGACAGCGCGCGGCGGCGCTGGGCGTGAATAACCCATCACTACATACACAAAGAGCTGCGACGCGCCGTTGAGCGGTGGACTCCTAGTAGTAATAACAAGACGAGAGACGCGGTCGTTGCGCGGTCGGACGGCGGCTGAACTAAACCAAACGGGTTCTCGGGGTCTCTCTACAGCTCACCCTCGGCGGCAGTCGAATGTAGCGTACTCGAGCGATGCGCGGACGATTTGCCACTTGACGGCGAGTGTGCACCGCCGTGCAGGGGCTGCTATAAGGTCATACGGATGGATATTCTCCTATCTCTAAACAAACTCTAGCTGCTGCATACTTTGTCTCACTGTTCCTTTCTACTTACTCTGCAAGAGATTCTTGGCGGCCTCTTTCCCCTTAATTCCTACCAGTTCATTTCTTTTGTTTGCCCAGAAGCTGAGCTGTTCCTCCTACTCGTCCACAGTTCCATAAGTCGGCGTCACTCTCTTCTTATTTGTCACTGCAATAAAATGCTCCTAGCCACTCAAACTCGAACCACAAAATAAACTATTGCACAGGCATACCAAACATAGCTCTCATGTTTCATCAGTGAAATTTAATAACAGTAACTCTATCCTGAGTGGAGAAAAGTACTGGAAGCCAAATATTCTTACGTAAAAGCGGAAGCCGACCAATTAATCACGTTATTCGCCAAGCCTACAATGCGTAACATGTTACACAGGGCAAATCGGCTACATTACCAGTCCGCTGTCGCTCGCATCACTTCTTTGCCCAACCTCCCACGTCGCCTATTCCCCATGCTTGCCTATTGCTGACTGCCAGCAGCAACGTTGCGAAGGCGGCGGCTGCTTGCTTAACGCTGGTGAGTGTAGTCGCCTCGGCTAGAAGCAGCGGTGCGTCCGTGTCGACGTATCCGCTCGATTCCGCTCCCGACTATCGATCTATACTCGCGACTCCCGCTCTGTTAATGCATTAATGGCGCAGTGGCTTGTGAGCTGGACTGAAGACGCGGAGGGTCAGAGTTCGGTTCGCCGATGTGGATAACGAAGCGAAGTGCTCGGGGCAAATAATGTGCGCGCTGCTTCACTCATGAGAATTTGCAAATATTCCTTAAACGTAGGGAAACGTGGGTGTTCTGAAAATCTAATGGGAATACCAAAGTTCTCCAGCGTTTATGTCATTACAGTTTCCCGTATTTTTTGTCTCGTAGCTTTCTCCGGATGTTTTGCTCCTTTCCATATTCTGATGTATTAAGTAAATTTAAAAGTAAAATTGTAGGATGCAAATTTAACAGAGTTCCTTTAAAATAACTAATTCACAGTGTTTTCCCCATTCCAGCAAGAGAGCAACTGTACTTGCAATCGCACATCAAATTAATTATCAGTATTTCATATGAATAGCAAAATCTCACATGTTCGCACATGGAATTCATCTTGCGCAACTCTGCATACTCGCATTCAAAGAGCACCAGTATGTAGACGTGCCTTTTCATGGCAATATATTTGCAGGTCGAGAGAATTAGTGGAGTGGAAATGCCGGTCAAATAATTGACACGAAGAGCAAAAACTGTTCAAGAGATGTAACGCGTTACACAAAATATCAAAAGATTTATGAGAAAATTAAATATGAGTGCATGCTATTCACATATACATTTGAATTGTCATTTTTGCTCTTATCAATTAGCAATATAGTTAACAAGCAACTGCAAGGTCTACTTGAAAGCTGAATATTTGTCCTTCACAGAAGATTTTGGCAATACTACTATCGCATCTCAACACTGTATCTGGGCTTTTTATCCCCGAAAAACACTTAACATTCAACTTTCAATAAAAGAAAATAAATACAACATTCTGAGTTTCTATATGAAGAGTTGATCTGGTCTGCATAGATGACTAATCGCGATCGTCTAACCCATGCCTCTCAGCGCGCGGTGGTCTTTGATAGCGACCGCATGTGGGCATTTTCATTCTTCGACGCGATATCTGGGCCAGAACGAGGCGGGCTGGGAGCGAGGCATTGAAGAAACGCTGGATGGCGCGATTTGCATAGAACCATATCGGCTCTGTCGCACCTGGCGTCCCGCGGACTGCGGTCCGACCAGTCTTTGACGAAGGATGAAGGGTGCTGCGCCAGGGCCGGATCATTCAGTGCCTCGGGTCTAAAAGAAAAAATTTGTCTGATTTTTCCCTCTCGTACAATCTCTGTTGACTCGGATTGTCGCACTTAAAGACCTTTATATTCTTCAGTAGTTGAGCTCAATTTCTGCTCCTGAAAGTGTGATGCAATTGTGGCAAAGTAGTTTGTCAACGAGCTAAAACATTTTCTCCTAGTCGCAAAATTTTATTATCTGTATGTTATAATGCTCTTCTCCACTAAGATGATTACTAGATCTCTAAAATAAATATTGGTGATAGAAAAGTGCTATATCAAGCATTTTTCAACAGTAAATGCAGCTTGATTATGAGAGATAGCGGTGCGTGACTCTGTATGGTTCTTATTTCACTTCCCACTTATGGAAAGACTCCAAGGGGTTTATTTTTGAGAAAACGCCATGAATTCTGTCGTAGAATATCATACACTGAGCATATTTATTGGTCCGCGAGCCTGATTTGGCGATTAGTTGTAATAAACTGCTTTCATGTTTCTCAAAACATTCTATGTAAAGTATATTTCATTGTATTCTTGTCGGAAGAGAAGTAGTGGTCTAGGTTCACCTTTTCACAGTAGACGCATCCCTCGCGCTCAAGTCTGGTCAGATCCAGCCTTAAAGAAGGATCGCCCCGCGAAGAAATGTCCTCTGGCGTCCTCCATTGAGATTAGTCTATTGTGGCCGCCTGGCTCACTGTGCCGCTGCAGCCACTTGACGACGACGATCAGTCGCCATCCCTCCCTTCCCTACGCCATGTACCTCCGCGCCCCAATCGCCTTCCGTCTTGTGCCGATATCTGCCCTTCTTCCCTCTCCTTGGGTCGTTCGGCTCGCGCAGTCAAGGCCGCTCCACAGATCACGCGGATCAGATTTTCTCTCTGACCATAGTTCGCATTGGACCTTTCCACCTTGACTGCGCCCCATATTGTTTTTACCCATTGGCATCCTATTGTTTTTTCTTCAAGACCTATTCTCATTGCTTTGGATTTCATCGAGCGCGGTACATATTGGCATTGAAAAGACAGCGGTTTTGGAAATGAAATGTAGACGCCGAGAAATTCTTTCCTTGGCAATTTGCTGCTGTCTTGCTGTAATTGCAAATGGTAAGTCATTTGTGCTAAGTTCAAAAAATTAGCGCCATAGCTCTTTTGCCTCAACGCCCAACATTTTTCTTACTTTATCTGAGCCATATTTAACTGCACATAGCATCTCATTATTTTAAAAAAACAGTAGAACGCTCTGTCAACCATGATTTGGTAAACAATTCTGCAGAAATGAAAATTATAACTTTTTTCATTCAAATTATTCAGCTAACTATTAAAAAATGGTAAATAAATATTAGGAGCAGCGCTGAGCTGTTTAAGTAACCATCCTTAAAACTGTCCCTTTAGAAAACGTTGACGGTTCACACGTCGCATCTCTTCTGAAAATTAGCGGAAGGGTCCCAAAAATGCCGCCTCTCAACGCCTGCCCCTTTTGGCATCTAATGAACTTCAAAATTTTCTTAATGTAATGCGAACGTTAAACAACTGGCGAAATATTTTTGATAATTATTCGACAATCTTTGCTCATATTTCGGCAATTTTTCAAGCATTTTTGCCCCAAGCCGTTTATTTGCAGCGGTGTGCTGCAAAAGTTAGATCCTAGCTTTGTAATCGACTAAGCTTTTCGTCCTTTGCTTGCAGCTCAGCGACGATCTGTTGATCAGTGCGAAGCCGCCGAATCTCCAGCGGTTTGCAACGAATTGGACATCCATCTTAGGCAGCGGACCTACGACGGGACATGCAATAATTTGAAAAATTTTCACTGGGGTGCATCTAGCACCCCCCTATTACGACTATTGCCCGCTGAATATGAGGATGGCACCGGAAGCCCGATTGGTATGAAGTTTTAACTGTTCAAAAAGCATAAGATAACATGCATCTAAAGAGCAATGTGACGCATGGAATTTCTATTTCGGCGTTTGCGTAATACGAGCACCCCGCTATTTATCAGATATTTTTATACATAGCTAAGCTGTACGAATTCAATGTATTAATTAAGCATTTGCAGGGTTCTTTGATCTGCGATACAGCGGCTATCGAAAGGCAAATCCTCGAGAAGTGTCTCAGGAAATTATTGCAGCTAAAAAAATTGAGAATGACATTCGTAACACTGCCATACTTGGTCATTGGGGACAGTTTCAGGTAATATCGCATATCTTTGTAGTTGAATTAGGAGCAGCAGGGTGCGTCGATCGAGCTTTCAAGATTTATTTTGGCGTTTCAAGGAGGAACTTTGAGTCATTCGAAAAGAAGTTTCTGAGTTATCGTTTTACATTAGACTATAAGAGAGATCTTAGTTTGCTTCTGAGCAAGAAAAATGTTTGGATGGCCCTTTAAAAGTGTGCTAGGATAGACTTTTGGATCAGAGCTATGTTTGGATTGCACCATCTCTCCCCCGCGCTCTCGGTTCCCACCAGCAAAAAGTAGACCCTGCGACTTAGCAGGACAAACTCCAGGAAACTTACTAATGCGTTGAACTTACTGAGAAATAATTATGTTTCGTGGCGCAAAACTGAAGAATTAATATAGGTTCTTGATAATGGCAGGACAAGCGCTGCCCAGACTTTCACAACTAACTGTTTTCGATGCCAAAGTAACCTGCAACTTTCATAATTTACAGGCCCATGACCTGTCTCACTCCTTTGAAATGGCGGCTAACTGCACGACGGCCAGCTTTGAACGCGAAATGTGCTTCAACATTGATATCCCAACGAGCGATAGGCGTATTCCGCAGTTCGAGACTTTTCCATTTATGCGCTCACAGTCATGCGCGGAACGCAGCAGGCGGCAGCAGCTCAACATGGTCACCGCTTTCATGGATGGTTCGCATGTTTATGGGTAAGAAAGGCTGCTAAGAGTGACTAAAGGAGCGAGTCGGTAGATTCGACTTAAAAGTATAAGACCAAAATCGACGTTATTACTTTGTGTTAAGTGGGAATAATCATAAAACGCGCGATTGAAATGCGGTACAGCGGGATGAGAAGTAAATATATTCAGAATAGAATAATATGGAACTTCGTACTGATCCCAAAAAATATTTCGTTCCGTTGCTATTCTGTATCATTCTCTGAGATAGAAATTGCTTTGCATATGACATGGGAAAGGAAGAACGTGGGATAAACTGAAATTGAGGAAATAAAAACTATCCTTATATTACAATATTTCACTACAATTTTATAGCGCGTAGAACCGAAATATGATAACAGGTTAGCTGCATCTAAAAGTCTTTTCAAAAGACTATGTTCTAAAATCAAACTCCGTTTGGTTTTGAGAATAAAAGGCGCATTGAGGACTGATGAATCATGCCTTCCGTGTTAATACTTTACTCTTGTTTCCTTCGTCAACGCGCCCGGAAGTTTTGTTCTTGATTCGTTTCGCCGATAGTTTTACAAATAATGCCTGTTTCTAATTCGATATGACGATCCGTACGTATATCAACATCAGAGATCTCTTTTCTTTTCATTACACCGTCGAAATGAAGAACATAAATTATAGCACGGGGTTAGTTAAACATCAGCGTGTTATTCCCACTAATCACAGAATATCTTGTAATATTTGATGGAATAGAAGTTGGCCAGAGCGATTCCAGAATAAGAGCAGTGTTTAAATTTTATGAGGAAGCAAAGAATTTCTCTATCCGAGTCGGGAGAGATTTTAACTTGACAGTGGCGCACTCTATACTTCTCAAAGATGTACAAGAGGCCTCATTTCAATCAGTGCCAATAACTTATCATTTCATGTATTATTTATTCCCGTTTACTATCGTCCATTAAAATATCTCGGCATGCATTATTTGGCAAACCATGTATCGTAGCGGTGTTTTCAATACGACCATGTTAGATCAAACAACAGATCGATAAGCTTGAATGACTTTAATCAGATTTTAAAAGATTCTCAGGCAAATACTTAGCCTTGTGTCTTACAAAAATCACCAGTTTTGAACAAAGGCTTTTAGTATTTATTTAAATAATAAATTCTTTTATATCGTGACTAAAAGGTTGAAAACAACGTACACGCTCGCCTTGCTATTCATGATTATTTGAGTACTGATTAGCTACCGCGGTATGCATTGTTGCGATTGCTAGAACTCCGAATCTCAAAATTATTGATTCAATTTGATTGGCGCTTTATGGGAAAATGTCAGCTACGCCTCCACTTTCTCGTTTCAACTTCAGATCGAATGAAGCAGTCGCGCAGCTTTTGCGCGACAGCGATGGTCTCCTCAGAGAAAACATCCAATATCGTTCACCTGGAGGTCTCGCTTATATGCCGTTCGACTCTGAGCCAAGCGAAAATACTCCTTGTCATCGCAACAAGTCTCAATCTTCGATTCATTGCTTCTTGGCTGGCGATAGAAGAACTAATGAGCAACTAATGCTTCTGTCTCTTCACACACTTTTCTTCCGCGAGCACAATCGAATCGCCAAAGAGCTGAAGCTAATTAATCCAGAATGGTCGGCAGAAACAATATATCAGGTAAACCAACTTTAATTACAGTATTTCCGAAATTAGGAATTGGAAATATCTCTTTCCCCTTCACAATTATTCTTTAAAGTAAGAAAACCTAATAGTCGATTTCACACAACTTTCAGCGATCGCCCATTTATGAACCCTATCGCCACGATTCGAAATTTTTCATTTAACCTATTTAGGAAGCGAGAAAGATCATCGGCGCAGTTATTCAGAAGATCACATTCGACGATTGGCTACCTATTATTATCGGTCCTGTCGGCATGGCGTTGGTCGGTGAATATAAAGGTTAGCAGATTTCAAATTAACTTCATACCTTCAAGTGGAGCAGTAAGATAATGATAAGTTTCGTTAGTAAGACAGACTCTTCTTGCTGGCTACGTGCTAATAGTAAACGTTCAGTCACCTTCATTTATAACTCTCTCTCACTCAGCAACAGGTGACCAAACGATCGTGTTCTTTTTATCTTATGTCACTGTTGAAGTCTGTCACTGTTGAACCATATGGATAGATGAAACTTTTAAAATTTAAAGGTTACAAGCCCGATACAAATGCCGGAGTTGAGAATGCCGTCGCGACTGCGGCAATGCGATTTGGTCACGGTTTGATGGTGCCCGTGCTGCGAAGACTTGACCCAAACTTCAATCCGATCCCCGAAGGCGACGTTCAGCTCAGAGACGCTTTTTTTGCTCCTCACAAACTACTGGAAGAAGGCGGCATTGATCCGTTGCTGCGTGGGGCTGTTGCTGCTCCTACAAAGGTAAAAAGAAGTCTTATTTTGAAAACATTTGAAGTTATGACGGGTTTTGGCGACAGCTATCGATTATAGGAGGGAAATGGTGCTGATCGTATGGAGCAAAATATTATGAACTGTTTCAGGACATTGTTCCAGACGGCATAGTCAACTCGGAACTAACTGATCATTTGTTTCCAAATTTTCACCGCTTCGCGCTCGATCTGCCTGCATTGAACATTCAAAGAGGACGAGATCACGCTTTGCCTCCTTACAACGCGTATCGTGAACTCTGCGGCCTTCATAGAATAGCCACTTGGGACGCGTTAAAGCCTGAATCAAGGGATGCCAAAGCTGTGGACCGCTTGGCAGAGTTGTATGGTCATCCAGGTACTCTACTTTTGATGATGTGTTTGATGAAAAAGTGACTGGTGGCACTGAGTTCTAAATTCATGCTTAAAATGTAAATTTTGGAAATTCTTCCCTGCAAGATATGGCCTTTTCTCAAAAGTACGGGACACAGCCAACTTTTTCACATTTTAGTCATTGAACTTCAGTGATATAGGGTCCTGATGGGGTTGTTTACCTTCATCATTTTTCGGGTTTCACTCTCTGAAAAAATGGTGCAAGTTTTCACAATTTTTAAATTTATTTTTAAACATTTCAGATAATCTCGATCTGTGGGTGGGCGGTATGCTTGAAAGGCCTCTTCGAGGAGCGAAAATTGGACGTACGTTCACCTGCCTGCTCTCTGACCAATATCGACGTGTGAGAGAGGGTGACAGGCGAGTATTTTATACGAATTATATTGATAGAGTTTAGCTTATTTGGTAACAGACGGTATGAAATCTTGTCTGGTGACAGAATGAAGCCACAGAAAGTCGTTTATGAAGATTGATCTGGACAACTGGTGCCTCATTCACTCTACTCATCTAGTGTTCGGGATTCCATTTCGCATAAATGTTGACATTTCAGCTGTATAAATTACAATTACGAGAAATGCGGCTATTGCAATAATTTTGGGGATTTAGACTCCAGAATTCATGGGAATTTTAGGAATGCGTCCGTTATTGAGCGTATTAATTCTTAAATTTTTGATGTTTAACATAAATGCTTTATTTCTTTTAAGAATTTCAATAATCTCTTTCCATCTTGTTTTCAGATTTTTCTTTCGCAATCCAGACACCTTTGGCAAGTTGCAGCAAGAAGCAATTGCAAACTACTCACTGAGCAAAATAATATGCAACAATATTGACAATCCCGATCGAATGCCTGAAAACGCTTTCGTTTTTTACCGCCTTGGAATTCTACAGTATCCTAGATGCTCCGAGCTCACCAATTTGAACGTTTCATTGTGGAGGATATCAGAAGACGGCTTTGCAGGAACAATTGGTAGGCTATTTTGGCGTTAAACATATTTTAAAGACAAAATTATTAGAAGAACATTATTCGTGAAACATCAATTTTAACTTCAACATTCCTTCCATCTTTTACTGAACTGCGTGGATCTTTTTCACCGCTCGAAATCATTTCAGAGTGCTCCTCACAAGATTGTTTATGTCGCTATCGTCTTGGCAGTTGGGGTCAGTGCGATGTAACGACGGGCAAGCAAGACAGAGTGGATCAGCTCGTCTCGGGCAGCTTCCCACCCTGCACTAACAGTCGGACAATTACGAGAAGATGTTCTGGCCCCATTCCACGAGCATTCGTGTCGCCTATAAAACAGCCTGTCAACGGAATTAATGTTAATCTCCATTTTAACGACGATGCGCTCGGTCAAGAAAATATGCGACTTCTAAACGGCAATAGAAAGTTTGGTAATCTGTTGAATAGAAGACATGACTTGTTCGCCAACATGAAGTCGCCCTTATTAGATAGGACGCAGTTTCGGGACAGAAGTGCTTGAGAAATAGTGGACATCTGCAAGCCCATGTGTATATTTATTGTTCGTGTCAGTATTCCGTTGAGATCGCGTTCACTAAGGAAATCAGAGTATATTCTGCATAAGACGCTCTGCCTCGCTCCCTGACACCCAGGCTTTCATTATGTGCAATGAAGACTGCTTTAGTCAGTTTTGCATTTTTGTCGATTCAAGTGACAACTCTTTCTACTATGATTACCCATGAAGATGTCTTTGCAATATTTACAAGTTGTGTGCTGTTTTAAAAATGTCCTCTATGTACAATAAATGCCATATCAGTTTGGAAGCAAGATGGTTTACAACACAATTGTTAACAGTCGCAATAGTGCGATGCACTTCACAATACTCACTCGTTTCATCAAAAGAGCTTAACACAGTCACTGTCCAAAAGCGATCTAGCCTTGGCATTATTTCGTTTATCCTTCCATGATCTGGACACCCATTCCAACATGAACGCAATTGTCCCAACGATCATACCGCAGGCCCACATTCCAAAAGCAGTAATCAGGCGGTTCATTGAGATAATTATTCGACGCACTGGAGGACTGAGGGGAGCTCTTGGGTAAGGCGGTGAGTACCGTCGCGCTATTCGCTCGAAAGCCGGCATCATTTCGATAACGGCGTTGTCAACATCGACCATCAAGGAGAAGTTCTTTCTGAAAAGAGAAACTTACAAAAAAAACATAAGTAGCGTTTGTAAAGACAACGGTAGAGTAGTGAAGCATATAGTAATAATTATAGCTAAGCGCAATGTAAGATTCTAAGCTTGGATCGAGTTCTTTGAACAAATAGTAGCAAGAACAGAGAGACAAACAGCTCAACTTTGCGGCCATGGATGCCTCTCTTAGCGAATAAAGTAACTGGTGTTTATACAGCGAGTGAATTGATGGTTCTCATCGAATGCCTGCGAATATTGCCCGTCAGGAAAAAGTCTAACCAATCGGCAAGAGTTAGCTTTTTGACATCCCCGTAGGCATTACTGCTCTAATAGAATACAAAACTTTGAAAAGTGTTCACTTTCCAAAACAAACAATAAGTTTTCTGAAAGTTACCTAAAAGCAAAGGCTGCGGGAGCGATTTGAACTTGATCGTCCCTGATTGCAAGTAAATCAGTCTTATATCCGAATTCCATCCAGCGCGAAACGGCAAAAGGTATTCGATCGTCAGAATACCACATTACCGATACAAGCTGCTTCTTGGAGTCAAGTATCTTCGAGAAATTGCCAATTACCGGCGGATGTTTTTGAAAAACTCTATCAAATTCCTAAAAGTCACTTTAAAATATTCTTCTCGAAGGGTACAATCACTTAAAATTCTGCTTGCTACGCATTAAGTAACAACTGTTTAATGCACTGAAAGTTTTTAAAACATGAAATAACCTATGTAAATGTAATCGTCTATAACTTGCCTGTAAAATTTGCCATCCTATCATAGAATTACAACATCAAAGTTTTTGAAGCTTATCTGAAATTAGTGAAAGTTTCGCGAGAAACTATGTCTCTGACTTACATATTACAATATATTAGATGACATCATCAATTCAACGACAGCGGCGTTCGGCTTTCTGTGCAATAATTTATAAAAAATCAAAATATACCTGAAAGCAGTCGTCCGTATAGAACTTAGGACATTCAGGAATTCTTCCCAACTGAGAATTCAGCATTACATACTTTCCCGTTTCTAAGTTATGAATGAATCCATTGAAATCTTGAAATGGCAAAACGATTTTGTTAGGGACGGTCAGAAAACCGGTTATTTCTGACAAATAGTAATCACAAAATATATGAACCCAAAACAGAATCCAAATAATGATGGCATATCTTTCAATAATAAGCACGGGGATCAAAAATTTTCCCTCCATATGAGTCATCACTTTGATAATGTACCAAGCGGCCGAGGTAAAAGAATCGGACAGCGTCCGTCTGCCGTATACAATGCGATAAGAACCAAATAACAGAATAGTTGATAAAGTTGCTAATATCAGTAATAACCAGACGGTAACAGAGAAAGGTTTTACTATAGAATCATGCGCTTGTGATCTGACATCAAATACGTTCTTCACCACGTAAACTTGCTTAACCGTATAGGAAACTGGATAACTAAAGTCATACACCTCTCNAACTTGCTTAACCGTAAAGGAAACTGGATAACTAAAGTCATACACCTCTCTTCTGGCTTCGATCATTCTTAATCGTGCACAAATCATGTCCAATTTTCCAGCTGCTAAATCGCCAAGCATTCCGGAACTGGAAGAGCGAGTAAATGTGCGTTACAGGTTTCATATTTCATAAACAGTTTGATTTATGTGTCTTTGATAAGAGACACTCAGCTTACAGTTTAACGTTTTGAAGCTATGTTCGATTGAAAATTTGAATTTTATAACTTCGGTAACCATACTCAGTAGATTAACAGAAAATTTAATCTATCGCCTGTCAGGCCACCCCTGAATATACAGGATAGGCTATAGATTGAAGAGAAAGACAAAAAGACTCAATTTTTTAAGGGGCCATGTAAAGCAATTAGCATCATAGGGCTGAAGCTGGGCACTATTTTCCTTTGCTTAACATAGATATCTGAGCTCAGTCGGTTATTTCTCATATCTCTGATGCGAGATATGAGTTGGAAAAGGCACCTTTAGGTGACCATCGATCTTAACGGCTCGAATTTCGTCTACGCGGCCCTGGGCTCAATTCCATAAAAGTAAGGGAAAAACAGACGGAGTCAGCTATAGATGATTGTCTCTAATTGCCAGTCATTTTGGACTCCGCCTATTTTACTTTTACTTTCATTTTTACTTCCGTGGAACATTCCCGTGAACATTAAATGAAACTACAACCATACGCCTTAGTCCAAAGTCTATTAACTTTAACTGAAATTGTATGGCTGAGCGTGAATATAAAAAATTTAAAAACGTTAATAGCCTTTGCATATAGTATCGGAATAATGGTGCAGTATTAGATTAACGCGCTAATATCACTATTAGATGAAACTGAAAGTCGCACTTTTACTCTGACCCTAGATTATTGGAGCTATTAGTTGCATATCCGACGTTGTTGACATAGATAACAAATTCATGTGTCCAGTTCAGGATGCGCATGAGCGTCCGACACTCTTCTATTTCAAGTCCAGGCCGAGCTTCGTCATCCACAAACGATAATGGATATCCACTATTGAGCAAGGATGTGTCAAGACCAATTCTCAGCTTGCCCACCATCTTGTTCTTATTAAAGGACGGTAGCAGAAATAATGATAGACAGTTATGAGCCGAAATCAAATGGATATCTCATTATTATTACTCTGGCTCTAAGCCAAACGGTCGAATAGAGATAAGGCCTCTTTTTGTCGTTTTTAATTTTGGCAAACGATCTATGCGTTACGCAACTGTAATACACCTTTATTGATGTATCATAAAAGAATTTCCACGGTTAAATTTTCTCGAACGCTTTTTCGTTACCTTTAAATTGATTAATTCCAGCTACCAGTGACCGAGTGAACTATTAGCATCAATCATGTCGTTTCTGCATAAAAGTATCAGAGAAGCGAACAAGATAAAGCACCAACATCCGTATTTAGTAGGCATAACCCATACCGCGCCGCGATTACTAAAGCACATGATAGAAGGGTAGTGTTTGGAGAAAGCTGATATCCGTGTCTGCCATGTCCAATTAGCGTGAACTCGGAAATCAATGCCATGATTAGCCAAAAAGAACACGACGCGGGTCTTGCTATAATTTAGATAAAGGGGCAGGCATGACAATGATACCTACAGACTTATTGCTCTCCGGGCAGTAATCGTCAATTAAAAACGTTAGATGTGTTTCGCTCATGAATAATTCTTCATTTGAAATATTGCTCATAACACGAATCAACAAAGCAATTCTTGATTATTCCTTTTATTGTGTTTTCAACTTTAAGAATGATAAGCTTTCTTAAGAAGTAGCAATTTCGTCAAGCCAATCGCTATCGGCGCTAAGAAAATCCTTCATTGCTGTTGTGATGTAAACGAATAACGGTAAAATAAGGAAATATGAACTTTACACTGAGCACGAACATCAATGGTGTATTGTTTGCTGAGCGCGTTTTTCAAAATGCACCAAACTAATGCGCAGACATCAAAATTATAATACGTATGAAGAGTGCTCAACCATATAGATCAAGAATGCAATGTTGAAGACAAGCATTCTAAACATGAATAAATATATATTGAAATTAAAAAATTGTGGCACGTACTGGACATTGGTTTCGGATATACCGCTACTTTAATCGCCGCAATGCAACGGATGCGGCAATCTTCAGAAAAAATCATTGCAATATAATTTTTGGTTCTAAATTTAACCGCAGGAATGATTATTACAATAACCAATGTTAATGCATTCACCGTTAACACAAGAATCAGGAAATAACAAAAATGAGAAAAGATGACTATTTTGAAAAATACTGTATCAAACAGGATTGAGAACGATTGATAGACAAGTTCCAGAACGCTCTAATAGCACAAACACATCTACGACATCGAATGGTCAACTACTTGTCAAAACTAATTTAATATGTTCTGAAAAAGATGTTGGCTGTTTGATGGCACCGCGGAAAACCAGGAAATAGACTAGAATGGAGTCTCAGAACGACTGGCAATGTAATTGCTGATGTTGGGGAGATCGAAGACTTTCTGGTTATGCTGTTTGATCAGCGGGAAAGCGTCCAGGGCGTTTGGATTGCCGTAAGTGATCGCCTTGTTGAAGAATTCGGCCACGTGTAAGTCCACCCAGGTCACCTGCAACGAAAATCTCTAACAGTGTGAGGGTGGCAATATTGAGTATTACTTAATTTTAGTGATTGGTCAGTCCAACTCAGTGATACAATAAAGATAAAAATATTAGGCGGTAATCAATTTATGCAATCGGCCGGACCATCTAATAATTTTTTACCCTTCGAGTAATCGCATTAAGGTTGCAACTTAACAGCTATAAATAATCTACATTTCTTAGTCAATAATAAGAATATGAAGTACTGGTGCCGTAGAGAAAAAGTTTGATAGCGTGGTCCCCGCAGTGAACGCGCTCAATTTAACTTTCCCACACTATGCGTGCTACGGTGTTTTTCCACGACTCTCTGTAACTAAGAAATTTCGACTTCACATAACAGGCTTTTTCATAATAATTAGTCACTTTTGCACTCAATAAGAATGTTAGTTTGACGAAATTGAATGCAAAAGTGATGCATTATGATGAAAATCCCTGTAAGAGCGTGTATTCGCCAAAGAACAAATCCAATATTAGGTTGTTCCATAATTTCATTCGGTTGTTTCCGCCGAAGTTGGAGAAAAAACTGAACGGAATTATTGGACTATCTAATAATAACAGATTAAACAATCGCTCCAGACGTCACTTCTATAAATCACATTTGTATTATAAATCTTCCCTTGGTATCAACACAAAGTATATCGCACATCTGATTGATAATTCGGGAATTTTCAATTAGTCAGGCCGTTTTAAAATTAAAACTTTAAAACATGGTCATTTTCACGCAATAGCTAATAAACTTCGTATCTCGATCGGTTCCAAAGTAGACTGCTAAGATCCACTTTAAAAGACAGACTCAACTCTATTCAACTTTACAAAATCAGCTAAACATCTGGATAGCTTCTTTTACACGTGCGCTAATAGCAAAAATTTCATACATTTTCGCCAACCAGCCAACCACTGGTGTTTTCCTTAAGAACTTGTTCAAAAACAGCACCAATGTTGTTGAGGACTGGCACAACAACTTCAGTAAATTTGGCATCCTGAAAAGAAGAAGTAATAATTAGTTTTGCAACATATTTGTACTTTTGAGCATATTATTTGATAAATATCTGTCATATTTTCACGAAATTTAGTCCGTTTCTTCAATTCACTTTAAGGGTAGTATAAACTTCTTAAGTCACACTGAAGTACGGGTGATATCCCACATCAATGAGATGTATCTATTTTTTTAAACTATCTCTCCTAATCTGTTTATTAAATATAATTTAAAGGGCGCAAGTACCCATTAGGGTCAAATTTAAATACATAAAAGCCAATAGCTGCGTTTAAAGTAAATATCTTAATGGATGATTGAATACAAAGAAAGCATGAGTAAACGAAAAACGTGCCTTATCTCCAGGCGTGCGTCCCACTATGACGAAAATCCATTCTCGCACTTGCATTACTGCGTCCTGGATGGCTTCCCCGAGCATGTCCACACGCGCCTCATCTAGGGGCGACTTGCCCGCCATACCTGAAACAAAACGTATCCTTTAGCTAAAGTATTGTTGACTAAAACTGAAGTCATATTGACTAAAATTTATGAAAAGTTGACTGAAAAAGATTATACAGACAAAAATAAAACATTCATTTGTAATAAAATAAAATTTAATTATCATCATCCATATTAAACTTTCAAAATTGATATATAATTATAGTGCCGTGCTTAAGAGAACCAAATAGGTATAACATATCCTATTTGGTGGCATTAAAACGCTCGTTGATAACTTCTAAAAGGGTCCAAAAATTGTTCAACGCAGTCTTTAATTTTATATTGACACAATACAACGTAGCTATTACTAATAATATTCTGCAATTATGGCTGTTAATTTTCACACAGAAATTGGGACCTTTCAATCAGCTAAAACGGATCAAACGCTCTTCTTACACAGCTACATGTGATAGAACTGCGAGATGCTATTCAGTTATGATATCATCCACCCAAAGTTTTATAAAACAGGTACATGCTAAACTGCAATAACGTAAATTAAACAATATTACTCGAAAAAGCTCCAATTTGACATAAAATAAATTATGTTACTTGCCAAGGAATTCGCAGTGTTCTGTTGCGAAATATAGTCAACATTTGCCGATCAGTAACAAGAAATGCTAGACTGAATAAGACGAACAGCTTCGAAAGTCGATAGCCCTTCTTTCTATCAATTAATGCACATAAAAACCAAGGATTGTCTATCCTTCTCAGTGGAAAACGATATTCCAGCACCGAAAAAGTGAGCTGATCTTTGCTAACTAGGATGCCTGGCAAGACTTCTTGTTACTAATGGAAAAATTATATCTATAGATGCGATAAAAGAAGTGATGACACAGCTCAACATAAACAGCAGTCTCATTTCAACATACTTGGCAGTAATTAAAAAATTGTATGCAAACCGAATTGATGCGCGAGATAGCGAAGAATGGCGGTGCTCTGGGCGATTCTCACTTTTCCATCAACCTCTAGCACTGGAACTTGCTTCAGTGGCATTTCTGAAACAAAGAAAAGGGCTACTCAAACATTACTGTCAGAATTCTTCAAATTAATAACCTAAAATCAACCCCTACGTTACCAGACATATACTACGGCAGGGCTCAGCAATAAATTTGTGCTTTAAAGCAAAATACTGCTTAACGAAGCATTACTGCTAAAAGAGAAACTTCCATTATCTCCAGTTACAAGAATCATACTGTGATTTTAGTTACGTATAGCACAATTTCTGCAAATTATATCAACTAACATTGAATCTGCTTATCGTAATGTAGCTAGTCACACGTAGTTAATAAAGAGGCCTGCATATCTATGTTTAAAGTGATTTTGCTCCACTTTGCCACACGTTTAAGCATAACAAAATTTTGATTCAAAGTCATTTTAGCTAAAAGTATACGTTCCACTTAATAAAAATGCAAACTACAGCGTAAATCGCTTATATTAATATATGAGGGACCGGCAGACTTTGACTGGGACGAACGATTACCGTTAAAAATAATTTCTGACTGTACAACCTGCATAAAAAGAAGTCCCTGGAGCTACCTATTCGTGTAAACAATAATCAAACTGGTGTAAATTGTAGCAAGAATCCTTGAGAAATCATCCCACACTTTGCAATTCTTTGCAGTCTTGCAAACGTAAACATACAAGCGTCTTATACCAGTAGGCGGATGTATACCATCAGCATGCAAAATATAGAAGCGCCAAAGGTGAGCAGGGAGGGTATGCCTCTATTTTCTCCTATGTTTTGCATGGCGATGGTAACTATTCGCCTACTGGTGTTAGGTGCTTCTGTGTCCGCTGCATGCATAAAAGTCAGAGTGGTTTAAATTGTAGGAACAATCCCCGAGAAATCATCCCACAGTTTGCATTTCTTCTCGCATTCTTGTTTGCAATCTCGAAAACAAAAACATGCCCTTACGCTCTTTTATCGCCGGCCATTGATCGCGCGGGATGCGCTCGTCCGTAAACTGCACGCCAGCATGCGCAAATAAGAGACGAATCGACTCGGCACGGCCACGAAGTGGGAAATAAAACAGCTTGAATGACGTCATTTTGCTTGACTTGTTAGTTCAATTTGCAGAAAGCGGACTGCGCTTTATTTTGCTGCAAATGAGAGAGATGACTTTGCTGAAATGATTGCAGGTTAAATTGAAATCATTTCAGTTTTTCGCGCCGAACAATACCCGAAGGAAACAGTTGGATTAAGTAGCTATCAATAGGTCAAAGATAGAGCGTAAGCGTAAATAAACAGTATGAACATAGCTATAAACAGTTTTGCAACAGTGCTCGCCAACATGAGATTATATTTTCTGCTGCAACCATGAACATCTTTTCAAGTTAATAGAGATCATTCCGTATTGAGTTTCATAGCAAAAGTTCGCCTGCCAACCTGCAGTGACAGCCTAAGTAATAAATTTTCATTGGATATAGTTTCAGATTAGAAATGAATTATGCTCATTCTACAAGCTGCACAATTAGTTGAACTGATCTATTTAAATATACATAGTACAACGTATATGTAATACAGAAAATCATTTGCAAAATATGGGGGCTTATGGAACTAAAAGAACGTAGAGAGACAGACAACTCATAGAAATGCAAAGTACGACCCTATTCAAAGCGTATGAAAACGTAACGCCGCGCCTTGACGTTCAACAAACATACTAGTCCTACTAGCGATAAGAAGTTTGCATTTCCTTCGTAATATATACGCAACGAGCGGCGAGACACGAATCAAGTAGTTCCGTCGATCAAGACTGTTGGTTTTCTCATGCATGCGAATAAAACGGAAAAACTATAATACCTCTAGTAGAGGCGACTTTCGCTTATTTTCCATCGGTTCCTTTTAATCCATACACCGCCTAAGCCTAAGTCTATTAATGAACGCGCTATAAAAGTATTTAAACATTAACGCTAATCACTGACATATTTAATAATATTACCGTCGATGAATGTGATTTCGGCCACTTTTAACGAATATTCGCGATTAAGTAAATATTAAAATTTCTAGTAAAATATTTAAGATAGGAAGTGATTACTAGAGTATTAAGGAGTATATATACGAAATTTCACGTCAAACCGACTAATATTCGCTGAGATATAAGCTTTGAAAGACGCGCACCTACGCCATTTAACGGCAGAAGGGTGAATGTCATTCCGGCCACTTTGCCTTTTGACAGTTTCTCAAAATTTTCTTATTCATCCAATAAAATCGTCCATCCTACCGAATAGTAGCTGGTGAAAATTAGATTTCAATGATATATGAAGCTTTAATGGAAAATTATTTTTTGAAAAGTTATAATCAAAAGAAAATTATCACTACGCCCCGCCGAAAAAACTGGTGCAAAATTCGAGGATGCTCGAATCGGCCACCATATTTTTTGATACAGAATATGAAACTAATAAGTTTTGTAACCAAAAGAAAGCTCATTTTTCAGGCTTTCCGGTGATATACTGTTCTTTCGATTTCGATTAGTTTTTATTAGCTTAATTATTCAATCTTATCAAAGTGGCCGAAATCACATTCTGGCCGGAATCACATTCATCTACGGTACATGAAATGAACACTAACAAAGATTTCCTCAATGTAAACAACAAAACGGTAAACATTACAGTAACTCTTATATGTGTCCAGGGGAGCGATTTTGAGACACAAGGATAATCCATTTGCTCTCAAATTCAGTAATTTAGTGGGTCCATGTTGCGGGCTGTTAAAAATTTAGCACAATAAGCACACCCTACTACGAATGCACAATTCTATTTCGTAGAAATGCTCAAGCGAAATCAACAAGACGAATGTGACGCAGCGCACTAAACAGCATTAAATCCTAGAACGACAATGACAATACAGTATCTATCGCCCACGAATTTCTGTCATGAATCATGACAGAATTTCGGTTTAAAGGTAATTTCCTTCGCTTGATGCGGTTCATAGCTGAATAATAAGTCTACTCGTTCTTCCCCAATCTACTCTGTTGCACTTAGCATCTCAATTTTCACACTATATTTGCATAGAGTAGAATGAAACAGGATAGCATCAGTTATACCTTTCATTTTACTTTTCTATGCCCTATTAGATATAAGTGGCAAAAAAGTTGAGTGAGCATCGTTAAGAAATAACAGAACTTGTTCTACTTGTTGAACAAATAAGTGAAGTAACCGGCGTGAAGACTGGTCAGAAGTCGCGTTCTTGAAAGCTGAAACTATCGCGAGTGGAAAGTATTCGGTTTACGCAAAGCATAGGTTCGGATACTTTCTATTATCGGTTGGAGCCATCAAGATTGTACGCTCCTTCTCTGGCCTTTTACGATGTTCTTTTGTTCGACGTCGTATTTTAGGCGCAAACGGTGTCTGCACTACTAGGGTTAAATAGCAAGTAGGACAGATAAGCAAGTAGACAAGTTCAGTATCCACTCATACCTGGGTTTTTATTATTATTTCGGCTCCGAATCGTTTCCAAACACTCACTTTTCTTGCGTTTACTTTTCCGAGTTTTATCGTGCAGAAATTGGTCCCATTCAGGGTCCCCAAAGCAAATACTTGCAGGACGACTCGAAAATGCTTCCTGGCCATGACATAGTCAAGTTAGATGTCGGTGGTACTGTATACAAGACAACTAAATCGACTCTGCTTCAATGCAGTTACTTCAGCACAATGTTTGGAGGAAACTGGGAAGTGAACAGAGATGAGGTAGCAATCAGATTTTTATTGTTGTTGGATTCTAGTACCCGCTGAAATTTGCAGCACAATGAACCTATTTAACATGTAATTAGGTATCTCCCAATTGCCAGAGTATCAAAGCCAGAAGAGAATATATCATACTGGATAAAGACTGCTTTATGAATCTGATACTGATATTTTGGCTGTTAACGATTTATTATTTCTCTTGCATTACATGAGGTTTTTGATTAAAGTATGAGCGTCACAAGAAGGATAACTTGATAGAATTGATCGAAAGTATTTTTGAACTGTGCATCATAATGTGTGCTGCATAATCTCTAAACATAATCTTTTGAACGCGGTAATAACACCGACACTTGAATCCATTCTCTGCAAATTGATCGAGCTCTTGTCGATCAGTCGAGTCAAAAATTCAAACAGCAAACTTAACAAGAGAAGTGTGTTCGATAAGGTTTATAATTCCTAAACTGATTTCAGAATGGCGACATATTTATCGACCGTGACGGCCAACTTTTCGCCTACATTCTCGCCTTCCTTCGCGGCAATACCATACTTCCAGACGATATAGCTCTCTTGAAGACTATAGGACAAGAAGCAGAATTTTATGGAATTGAATCCTTGGCCAGTTGCATTGCTTTCAAACTGGGTGATAATGACAATATCGATCTGCGAATCGATACTGGCCTTATCCAAGCTACTGGTCTTGTCCAGCGCGTTATAACAAGAAAGACGCTCTTGGACGCTATCGAACATGGCTTTAGCGTAAGCGCGTTTCTTATGAATAGCTAGCGACTGCCAATCTCCAAGTTGGTCTAGGATGCTCTGTAACGAGCACGTGACTAGAGGCGGTTTCTATTATGCTAAAACTAGCGTGACTTAAGTTTAAACGTTGTACAGTAGAATGCGTTTATGCTAATTTTGTTTATACTGATAATTCGCTTATACCGGTAATTTTGAACGACCCCCCATGTACCAGTTTAAAAGAATTTTACTGTATATTATCGTAATTGGCAGCAAACCTATTCAATCTGAAACCAGTTGCTACTCATGAATTACAATCTTTCAGGCGTTTTTTGAAACCGCTCTTTTGAAAGGCACTGATTTACGTCTGGTGAACTCGATCGATGTTGCTCATCACCACGCGGCTGATATGTGGATAATACTTCTTGATGCATATCTCTTTGGCAAGGCGGGTTTAATGTTCACCGATAACACAACCTCATACCGCCTGAAGCAAGTCATTGCGTTAGGAAAGAGGTGGGGAGTACCAGCGAGCACTCTGCAGTGTATTGCCGACCATATCGGCGCCATGAAGCTTTGCGATTCGAACACTGAGAGCAATCAGTAATCTTTTTCTGGTGCTTAATGTACATGTATATCCCATTTTCGAATCAGTGCTTTTTTCATAATACTGTACTGTATTAAAAGCATGCGCAAGCTCCGTCGCCAACTCTTGACTATCGTCAATTTCGTTTTATAGTCATTTTACTGAGTAAAGATGTTAATAGTCGAAATTTTCGATGTTGAGAGAGCACAACAGGAAGCACCGTAGTCCAGGATAGAAAGTCTGCAGCTTTGTCGTTTTCTATTGTGAGTTTGATTGCGTATGCGTTCGAATACGAAATCAGATTAACGTTTGTTTACTTTTGTACCAATGAAATAACATTTGATTCAAACATAAAAATGAGAATTACTGAAATATCAACATTTTTCGAGTTTTATGAATCATTTGTTCAGAAAACAGCTCGTCAGTTCAATAGACAAGTGCAGTTAAAGCGAGATTTCATACGGTCAATTAAAATAAGAAAGTTCTAAATTATGAAACGATTGCATCAAGTTTCTGGATTGTACTTCCCCCCTCAAGCTTTTTCAATATAAACTCTGCTAGGACAGACTTCATTCTCTCTTTGTGTGTGCTTCTGTTGTGTTAACATATCCTACTGGGAATTCAAGCAAAGTAATACTGCACTCATTACGCTGCATTGTAGAGCAGTGTTGTCAGGAATAAAATATACTTTATGAACATCAATCAGCATGATGGCTCATCATTTATACAAGTGTGATCATCATGCGCAACTACATATCCGTAGTAGTCGGAAGATTGTTCAAGCAGATCTGCGAGTGTGCTGCGGATTTGAGAAAAGTTTGGTCGATCGCTAGACACTTCCTTCCATGTTGATTGCATTACATCATATCTAAATAGTTCAAATATTATCTAAAATTTAAAGCAAGGTGCAAAATTTGTGACATCAAAAATGGTTTTAGTTGATGCAGCTTTAATAAACTAAACGTGAATTTTGTGCAATTGATTGACTAAAATTGTCTCTTACATCTCGTCGCACGCCAGTTCGGGCCTTTCAAGTCTTTCACCCTCGCTCAAATGATCGCAAATATCCTTGATGTCAATTTTTTCATAAGGCACTGCACCGCGACTGTACATCTCATACAGAACCACACCAAAAGACCACCTGAAATTTACATTTCATTAAAGCATATACATAAAGTTCGCATGACAGCTCTCTCGTAGAGCACCAAAAGAGTAATAATGGCAATTTGTTTAGGCACTGTGAGTGAGGCGCAAGCATGCTGGGACAAATATAATGGTAGTTATCTCATTACAAAAAAGGGAATGGTTCGTTTTTTAAGCGATATTGAGCACTATAATGTACGAGAGTAAAGTACTACAAAGAAAACAAACGACACGTTTAATACTGTTAATACGAAATTGACTGAATATTTTTTTCGCGCCTTCAAATCATTTTGTTAGCTGCACTGCATTTGGATTATTTGTTGCAATGAATAGCATTCAAGTTATGACAGATATGCGCTACTTTCTCTTTAACAAGGACACATTTCTATTCAACGAGAATATTTTCAAGACCAGTCAATACGAAAAGTGCCCTATTAGATTTTGAAAGTCTCTTTACATTATAATTAATAGACCATTTATAATTTAGCAATCGGGGAGTTGCATCTTAATCTTAAGCGCCATCATTTGCAGATATGATATACTTACACATCGCTGCTTTCTGAAAATTCGTGCTTTTGTAGTGATTCTAATGCCATATGTCGAACTGGCATTTTTCCAAAAGGCTTCTTTATACGTCCTGATTCTGAGAAATGGCATAAACCAAAGTCACTTATCTGAAAGTGTTACTAGTTGCTTCAGAGAAGTTATCGAAAACTCAAAGTGTCACCATTGCTTTCTGTCCATTCGTCAGAAGGACGTTTCGTGCGGCCAAATCGCAATGGATGAAATGTCTCGATGATATGAACGTCTGAAAACGGTTGCCTTTTGCACTGTATAATTTTATTGCTTAAAAATTATAGCTTCTTTATTAGCTTATAATCAACCCCTGCTCACAGATCGAACAATCCATCCACGTTCATTTCAGATCATTTTCCTATTCAGATCATAGCTGTACATGAATGAAAATAGTGCTAAATGAATGGTGGAATGGATGAAATATCCTCAAAAGCATGTAGCGTAGGTACGGTAGTTGTGGTCAGTCGCAGTATTAGCCCCCCTTACTTCCATAAGAGAGTGTTCGTCATCTTTGAAAGGAATCAAAATCTTTTTGAACGACATCCTTGATTTACTTAATTGATACATATATTAATGACATCCACTGCTGCAAATAGAAAAATTGCCATAGCCTATTCTCTCCTCCGTTCCTCTATCATAACATTTTTTCTACTCAACACTAGATCGGCTGGACCATAAATATCATTTCCATTTTAAATTGGATAGTTCCTAATTCGACTGGGAAATCTTTTCAACCGAATACATTACATAGTTTACGTAACTAATACGCAAACAGCATTGTATAGTTCAGATTGGGGAACATTGGAGATTTTTGGTTCTTCAGTTTACACTTTGTTCTCAAATATCGTTTTGGATGTTCAGATTTGAAAAATTAAATGAACAAACCATGCCATCCGCCACTTGCCACGCTATTGACAGCAGACATCTCAACGGCGGGTACTCCGTCGTCAGGGTTCTGACGTATTCGAGCAAATCCGTTTCCGCCAGTTCCATGACTAAATACTTTTCTTGTCCGGTTGTAACGCAGCCCAGCAAGTTAACGATATGATTATGAAAGCCCAGTTTGGTTAATATGGTGATCTCGCGCATAAATTGTAACCGCTGCGTTTCGTCGGCATGCTCCAGAATAGTTTTTACAGCGACGTCGCAATTTTGATAATACTGCACGGAGAGCGATGGAATCATGCCCACTACTGGTGCTGCGCCAGTTAAGTGTCCTGTAAATATATATTCAATGCGTTAAAGTAAATATGAATTTGTTTTAGTCTTTGAAGGAGATAAACGGACATATAATTGTGCTAAGATCTGTCAGTACTCTTGAAAGTTTTGGATGAAAGGAGATCGTTTTCCTAAGACGAAGAGCAGCACTAACGGAGCACATGAGCGCTGAGGCAGTTGAAGCAGTACACCCGAAAGAAATGAATCTCATATCACATGATATTGAGCGGTTCAAGGAGAGAGATAAATTTTGCTTGGCGTGTAGCTATAAACACAAGCACTATTGAGGAAAAAGTGCTGCTACCTTACCTTTAAAAACGACGGCAAACGCTCCTTTGCCCAATTCTGTCGTTCGATCGACGGTGAGCATTTCGGGTGCAATTTCGTATTTGCAACGTTGCTGTTCTAAATAAGGGTACGAGTATGAAACGTTGTCGGCGGCCGTCGAAATTCGACTTGTAATCGTGAAACAGCGTTCCCGACTAGCTATTTCTACTATCACTTCTTCCCGGATATTTTCTCTTTTCCGTCGTGCCAAAATGGTCATTCCTAAAAGAGAGGAGTGAAAAGAGATTATATTTCTTATTCAATCGATCACAGCTTTAATCAAAGTGCGCAGGTTAGAATTATTATTCTACATTAAAGTATTACGAAAGTCTCTCAGAAACATTCAGTTTTGTTCAGATTATCTCTTTTATATGACGTCCAACATAGTTTGAGGACGACAGATAATCGCAGAACAAGAGCCGAAACATGCTATACTTGAGTGAAATTTTAGCAGAATGCATTACGTACTATCTGTTGCATTCATTTCAAAAATACAATGCAGCCTTTTACCTGTAAGACAAATCAGCACAAAGAAGAAGAGTACCGCTGCAAATACAATCAATAGTGTTGCGGCATTTCCAGACTTTGTACGCTGAGCGTCATTTATGGACTGTGTAGTTTGTGAGCTAGTCGACGCACCAGTTGTTCCATTGTAGTCGTCAGGCGAGGATGGTATGAAATTGTTGCAAAAATCAAGATATGGTAAACCATCTTTTAGCAAATCTTCGGGTTTATGTGGAACTATCAAGTGATTCAGTTTGGTTGGCGGAAACATAGGAGAATATCTGAAAGAACACTATTTAATATTAACAACCGCAAGAGCATACAATAGCTTCTTGTTACTGCAGGAAAAGTGATCATCTAAAATGCCGCGCAAATGCACTGAGGAAATGACAATGCACACTCTCCACTTCCCTCAGTGAACGATAGACAGGCTCGTGAGTCGGATGATGCATAGATGGTAATAAACACGCCGTGTGCGTCCGCTCTCTCTTTTCCGCAGTACTTATGGGCGGGACTATAGCGATACGATTATACCGGATTTATTCTAATAGTGCACCCTGTCATAATCGTTTGAAAATTATTATCAATAAGGAAAAGATCAGAGTGCGAACGGTTGAAAAAATATTCTTTGTAATACATTGGCAGAAAAGTGCAAAACGAAGTTGCATGAAGGCTTCCATCCCCTTGATATGTTAAGACAGCCACGTAGCATGAAGTATTTGAGATTAGGGGTGCTCTAGTTTACTGATTATCAGCGATCCACTCGAGCGAAAATCCTTGGCAGTGAATGCAAAAATTGGGTTCTAGGAGATTTTCTTTTTAGATATACAGCGCCTAAGTTTGTTAAATTTTTTCTAGCAGCCAAATCTGAGCAATTCTTAAAATTTCAGCAATTTTAACAACTACAGGGCGACCCATAAGTTTTGACATAAAATGTATCTTTTACTATAACTTTGAAACTAAAGCACCAAATCACTTAATATTTGGAACAGATTACTTTAAAGAAGAAGAGAGCAAGTGTAGCCGATCAAGGTCGCTATAGGACGATTTAAAAAAAGTATTGCTGAGAGCAGAAAAAAATGTTTACTTACCCCTCCGACAGATGACTGTGGCTGATGCATATTGGTATAGTTAATACGCTGAGCGGAAAAGGGCGATCAGGAAAAGTCGTTGCATACTTATCCAACATATCTTCAATACCATACTTTTCAGTGATGCACGTTGATACTATGTTCGTAATTAGTAAAAACTGTTTGCAAGAGACTCTTTCCTTTTCCATCCCATATTCAGCTTCAAATTTTTGTCCGAGAGTAGTAAATAAGCCGGAGCATTTCGTCTCATAATAGTCCGTTTCGATCTCCAAATTTTGTCTAGTTATTGCTTCGTAAATAATATTACTGCAGTTACTTGTTTCATTTTTTATATTGCATGTAAGGTTGTAGTTGCTAAATTATGCAGTTGTATCTTTCGAATGGTTATATTTAGGAATTTTAACGCTCGTCTCAGCGTCGCTTCAGAAATAATTTAATCGTTCCCCGTTACAGGCAATAGGAAAGATTACATCTAATTCCAAGGGAACAATTGGTATTAATTTAGAGTAAACTCATAATTATTAAGAGTGAGGCAGTATAATAATATCTAATTTAAGATGATTAAGATGACACGGAAATATACTCATGGAATAGAGTCTATGGACTGGCGATATGTACCCATATTAATGTCAAAATTGTAAAATTAAAAGAAGGTCAATTAAACAAAAATTACAAATCCGTCAAAGCTGTACGTATCCCTCTAATTTATTTTCTCCCACATTACTTCCGCCACATGGTTTAACATTTGCTAACTAGATGCCACCAAGAAACAATAAGAACTCGTCCGCTGGATAATATGAAACCACCAACTTTTCTGGAAACGAATTATTGCCATGCTGATAGATGAAGAGTTCAATAGTTTCAGACTTTTTGCAAGGCGATTCATCTTGACGCATCGTCAAATTGGTCAGCAGTTTCTGAATATCCTTGTAGACATCTTTCGGAATGTATGCGTCCTTCCCTGTCAACATTACAAAGACGTGCAACTGACGATGTAAGCACTCGTGTTGCGTTTCTGTAAAAAAAGGGTAATTTGGTGAGCAGAGTCAAGATTGAAATGATTGACAAATTAACACGCTGAAAGCACGGACGGTCGTTCAAAAGCGAGACGACAAGAGGCGGACGGGGGATAGGAGGATGATGTCATTCGCTGTCAGAGTCTGGTGGTGGTGGTACCAATAAAATGTTCGCCCCGAAGCGGCAATCTATTTAAAGAATAACACATAAAACACAGAGAATGCACTAGGTGATGGTACGTGCGTCCTATGACTTTCAGCTCCTAACCTCCTCCAGATGCAAAGTAATGCTATATTTCGACTTCGATCAGATTTACGGTGTGATCCAAGTAAAAAAATAAACGAATTGCTCCCTTTTCTCACGTAATGAAGGTCAGAGATTATTATCAGACTACTGGCACCGTCGGTATGCTGACTAGCCAATCATTTTGGCCAGCACCGTAATATGAAGACTGTGGACGAAGCTGGCGAGTAGAAGCAGAAGCTGTACATGGGTTCTTTGGTTCCGTTAAACATGGCTCGCTAGAGAAATTATGGTTCAATTTCCAGCGACATCACAAGTCTCTCTAGTGCAGTATAATCTTGAACTAAACTCCCTACCCCAAGCAATTTTCGGCTCGAAGGCGTCCTCACGCTTACGAGCATTACATCTGCGACCATTACATTTCAGCGATCACCATTGAATGAGGAGCTTTTTAGCATCTTCAAGCGATATCATGTCTTGTATCCAAATAACACACTCGACAACTTCTCCAGCATACAGAAGTCGTTAAATACCGTATTTTAGGTAGCGATGACGCCGTTTTATATTTTATTTAATCCTTTCAACTCATTTATTAGTGTCATCCTATCATAAAATGTGGTAGCGAACAGCGCAAAATATTACCAAAAATTTATTTGATATTGCGTAATATACAGAAACGTTGAAAATCTCTGCATGGTGCCTGATATTCAAGTTTGCTACATTGTAATGAATTGAAATTTACCGTTATGATGGGTTTCCTTGGAAGGAAAAATTCTGTATGCTTCAGCGCTTTCCAATAGCAGAAACGCGCAAATTAAATGAATCGCCAAAACAGATGGCACCATAATTGCAGTCCAACAAGCCAGTTGAATCAGCAGTGTTATGCAGCCTTACCAGGGCCTCAATAAAACCTGATTTAACAACTCCTGCCTCTCCTATTATCAGTAAAGCGAAACGCTGCTTGGCACGAAGATGCATTAATCTCTCTTAAGTATGGTCAGACCTTGCTTAAGGACTTTTAGTCGATGTCAAACGAAAATATGTTTATATTACCGCTTTTCACTACCTTGTTATCAGCATGTATGTAGTGTCAAGCTTCAGGCTGTTAATGCGCGCGTGGTGACAAGCTGCATGTGAATAAAGATCAGTTGCGCGTTTGAGCTGAAAACGGTTCAATCCAATTACCACAATGTACTCTAGTGCGATTGAGCTATTGAAATGTGTCTGTGTTAACCGCGTTTCTTTCTTCGATTCATGATAACGTTAAAACTTGATCTCAAATGATGACGATTGAAAAGAAGCATGCTTAAACGAAAATTAACGTGAGATGCAATTTCAGCAAAAACATGGTCTGCGTTCGAGGGGAGTCGAACCCCTGCCGATTGCTTGGAAGGCAACCATGCTAACCGTTACACCACGAACGCCACGCAGGTTGATGGAGACCAGCGCACACTATATCGCACTTTCCTGTTCCTATTTTCTGACGTCGAAGGTGTATGCATGAATGTCGATCGAGTTCAATTTAAATTCTGGCACAGTATGAACAAAACAGCGATATGGACAATAAGATAACTCAGTTTTACAAGAAACAAGTCGATGAGATATTTCCAAGTCTCTTGGATATTAGAACAGCAATTCGATCATCGTAGCGATATGCAAAGTGTGTAAAAGCTGTATTCAAGAGTGAATCGGCTAAAATGAGCGAACACGAGTAGTTTCTTTAGTTAAGCCTAAAGACGTGAAGAGTAACCGATTCGTCAGCTTCAATCCCCTCCCCTAGATGATGTGATCAGTTGTGCTTTGGTAGTCTTCTATCGAAATGGGCCTTGCAGCCGGGTATCTCCCTCAACGAAACGTTTACCATCAATTTCGTCAATATTCATCCATTTAGTTAATAATTTTACACAGAGGCGGTTGAGAATCACTTTGGGCTGAGTAACTAGGCAAGCTTATATGTATCAATTTGAATTAAAAATTCAGCGGTTTCTTAACTAATCTCTTCCAGCACTCCGCTGTAAGCATTTCATCACAAGTTCGTTTCACAATCTCAATCGTCTTCAGCAACTCCTTCAACTCCTTCAGGTTGTAGTAGTCGGCATCGGACAGAATACGCCAATAGGTCGAACGACAGATTTTGGTCAAATCGGCGACGGCCTCGGATGGATCAGTGTGTTCCAGGAAGCGCAGAATGTGCTCAAAGGAGGAGCCGTCGCGAGCGATTCGATAGCGGCCTTCGTGATCCAAGGGAGCATCTGCTTCGCCGCGGAGTATCTGAACAGTGTTGAATCGTGATAAGGCCTTCCTCAAAAATCTGCTTATATACAAATATTATCGTATTTTCTGAAACTTCTCCAAGTGAATTCTTTGAGATAATTCTTCTATTAATATAATTATTTCAGAACCTTATGTCATGGAAATTTAGTCGATTTTAATTAATTTAGTTCAGAGAAATTGATGATAAAGAGTATAATTAATCAGAACATCGACTAATTGCAGATTTTAGACGAATTAGTTAACATTTTATAAGCCGAATAATTTGAACAAATTTTTTCAGTATCGCTAATCGTGATTACAGGTGTGAATATGGCCAATTTATGATATTATTGTTGAAGAATGATATAATTTGGGATCCTACTATTATCACATATCTTAAGGAAAGCGCGCGATTCTTTCATTGTTTGATAATCTTGAATAGAGTTCATTCCGGCAGGTCTAACTTGATTTAAACGTTCGTCATAGGAGGGATATTAGCATTAATCTTACTACTGATTTCGCCTATGCAAATACCTGGGCAAAGAGCGAGTGTTCAGATCGCATCCAGACGTTCCTTAGGGCAGTAAATTCGGAGCTTCCAATGGCAAACGTGATTGAAGAGTATTCGAGTCGGCTTTCAATTAAATCTACAAGCTGACTTAGGCCTGCAAACAAAAAGTATAGCACAACCGACCGCAGAACAAGATTTTAAATTCTTGCAAAGCGCGATTGCTTATATTATTACCCGTTAGCGCATTCATTCCAACAATATACAAATACTCCTCTAATACTCGGCAATTACAATTTCCTTAACAATTTTTGGGAAGGTCTCAGAGTTGCATCGGAAATTTAAGATCTGTTCGTTAAAACAACTTCAATAACAAATTTGCATCGCAGTGATTGAACGTATCTCAGTTATTTTCAGTTTTCTGACCATGATTCAAATGTAATTTAGCAATTGCAATATTTTTAGGAAATAGGATCCTGAGTGTACGTGAAAAGATTAGCATTTCGGTTGATTATAAAGAAAATGAGAAAATATAGCCTACCGTAATATTGAGCTTCTTGCTTCAAACGCTTCAGTGGCTCTGCGCCTGCTTCGGGCAAGACAACGGCCGCACCATCACGCAGGAAGTTGAGAATATAGTCGAAATAGGTGCCATCTCTGTCGATGAATATGCTTCTTTCATTCTCTCGCTCAGAGTCTTTTTTCCAGGGTGCAGATAGCAGGCAACAAAAGTATGAGTTCTCGACACGGCACAACGTTTGGGCACTCGATTCAAACTGCCGTCCTCCAACAGAAAGACTAACAATTTTATTATCATCTGATGATGACATGTTAAAATCAGCTTTTATTATTTTCAGTTGATATTATGCTGAAGTAGACTGATTTGCCCTTGAGACTTGAAAGACTGGATTGGATGATTTGCTCGTTCGATCTTGAGCGCAAGCTGTCAACTGCAACAGGACTGATTACATAAAAAAATCAATCAAAAACTTTCAACCATATATTCGCGAGTTAGATTCTTCTAGAGATCGCCTCTCGCGCGCGTAGATCGACAGGCCTTACATTCAAGGTTCAGGAATCACTCTGTATTAGGTTGAATTAAGTACGCTTTGCAATTTGAAACGTGTATCACTTTAGCGAAATCGAAACTTCGATGGTGGTGGGGAGTAGGCTCGCCATCTTGTGGTAAATGTACTGGAGCTTTTCCCATTTCGGAGAAATATATTTATACACACGCCTTCACAAGCTATGAAAGGGCCTACGTACTCTAACGAATCATTAAAAAGCTCCTATAGAAACGCTAGGATGCTTAACTGGATTCGAGAAAAGTTTGCTCAAGTTACTGAATTCTTTTAGCTCTTTATTTTCCGATAAATTAAAAGTTGCCACTTCATAGAGTGTAATATTACGCAGACCGTCATAACGTTTTGCTGTCTTGCAGCGAAAGAATATGGTTATGCACAAAACAAGACTAGAGCAGAAAATACGAAAGGAGCATAAAATGTCGGACAACTCTTGGCATTTCTGTGCACGAAACGATATTTTTATTGCAGGCAATATATACGTTCAAGCGCTTAACATTGTGAAGACTTATGATCGTGTATACTTTGCAACTAGAACTCGTGGCGTAGGGCGGGTTCTTTATAGACAGCATGACGTCAGCAGCTGACGTGGCCGAACACGCACCATCGACTGACGTGCCATAGACTCGCAGCTGCTTTAGAGTTTGCTCGAGAGAATACTAATAGCTGAGCTGAGACTTCTACAATCATTGTCAGTGATGGTTGAGTAAAGTTTAAATGTGGTAATCATTTTTATGACTATGGTTTCGTACTGTTGTAATGGGAGCAATGACGATCACTTGTTTGTACAATTGCACCACCCCCTTTTATCATGGCGCTGACGTGGCCTAACTTCCAACTATACAAACACGACATTGTAGAATTTCTGCAATAATTTAGTTCTCATTGTAGAAGACCGATGACGAACAATTTGATTACTCTTAACTGAAAGCATAAATTTCACTTCAATACAAAGCGTAGCCGTCTTTTGCAACTGTTGCTGAATTCTGAATCATGTTTATAGCCGTTTACTGTCGTTTTCAAGGTGATGATCATCTGATTGTATGATACTGTCTTTTAAATCAATATTTAAACCCGAAAAATCAATTCAGTAAGCGATTAATTGTGGTGTAACATAAACTTTTTATTCAATTACTAAAACATACTGATGCGTTAATGCCATGGATGATGGTACTGCAGACTGCCACATTAAACCTTGGCAATGAGTACGAAAATAACGCAAAGTCTCAGATGCATATCTCGGACAACGGTAATTCATAGAACTAATGCCTACGGAAAAGAAATTTCACACCTTATTAGTACAACGAGTTTCTGACGATATTTGTTTCCGCAACAGTGGATCACCACTGACTGGAACAGCGTAAATTCAGGCAAAAGACCACAAACATGGACTGTAAAGGCGTTAGGTGGCATCCGCCGTTAAATAGTCAGTGTCCATCTTACGCTGGAGTAACCAATAAAACATGCTACTTTAACGAAATTTGAGATAAAGTCTACTATGAATATACTCATTTTCGATGATTTATCTACTTTGTCTACAACCTGTCAAAGTTTGTCATAATTACTCTTTAATCCCCTTCACCTTTGACGTTTTTCTAGTAACTCACCGACAAACCTTCAAAGTTATGTTCTGCTTTATTTCTCCTGTGCTACAAAGGACGGCGTTTGTTTGCTCAATAAAATAAAGTCGTTTATCGTCGCGTGTACAAGGTCTTTACAGCGGAATAAAAATTTTTTATGCAGTACGAACCGAGCAGAACTCAAAGTGTTGGCACGAATAGGAAGGACAGAACTTTTTGTGTGTAACACTGACGCGGCGCGACCCAGAGTAACACGTCATTAAACACACGCGATGGACAAAATAACAACTATGACGCAAATAATGTACAGCCAATGATTGCCAAATACACTGTAGTGGGCGTGCTACTTCAATCATTGTCTTCTAATCGCGCGCGCATTTATACAGCTCATTTCTTGCTTTAATTACCATGTCATAAGCGTATACCCGGTTTTCTCAAAAATTAGCCTCTCCTTCCTCGAGGTCAACTTTCAAGAATTGTGAATCAATTATTAAGTCATGTTGAAACGCGTGCACATCCTAAACTAAACAGCAGCATCTATTGCGAAAATGTTGTCATCTTCATTCTTTTTTCGCTACAGCAACTTGAGCAGTGCAAAAAGGACGTGACGGGAGGGGCTTTTTTTCGACAAATCCCGGTAGAACCACATAGCTTTGGCTTTGAACATCTCATTAATGAGTATCATATTTTGATGCATCTTTGACCATAGTCATGGTAGAAACATCAACCAACGGACTGGAAAGCGCTCGGCTGCACTGGAAATGGTGCTACAATGTGATTGCCGGAAGAAGCCTGATAGTATCCATTGGTTCCGGTACTGTCGGGCCAAGAGTTGCAGATCGTGAGGCAAACAAACGTTTGACGTCGAACCCTAAAAATTAGTGTTCTATTAACTTAACTGATGCATAATTTTTAAGTCAAAAATATGATTATTCACAATCTTATGCAATTTTCTGATCGATTGTCGTTTGTTTCAGATCACAGGAAATTAATAAAATTAAGCAGTTCTATTTGCTTCGAAAAAATGAAAGAATCTAAAGGAAAAGTATTAGGTCATTTAAAAGCTATGGTAATCTACGTGGCATTCAAGATTCTTTATTATTATCAAATATTATTTTGCTATAGGGTCTACGGATGGCAGAAATTAATTCATCAAATAAAGCAAATTAACAATAAGACGAACCTTCTAAATTTGGAAGCCGCGTTCGGGTCGGCATCAATTGATATCGGTGCAGTTAAAGTTTGCTGCACGATAAGCAAGAAGAGCAAAGCAAGAACAATTTTGTTCCCCTCAATAGCCATATTTCCTTGGAAAGTTGTACAGGCACAGGGTGTCAAGAGTAAACGCAAGATAAATTCTCACCAGAGAATCCTCCTTTTATTTGAAGAAACTTGTTTGTGACTTTCAATGTACATCATGTGATCTTGTTTTGTGTTCCCCATTTAGTACTAGAAAATATTATCATCGTATGGAAACTCGTTCTGTCCGTATACTTTGTTTTACGTCATCAATGATTAAAAAATTAATACGTGGCCAATGTCAGGAACTTAAACAAAAAAGGCGACGTATTGTTTAGCTGGATAGATTTAATGATGGCGATACTCTCGATTAAAACGATTTTGCTAGAGTTGCAATACAGTATAAAGTGTGGACTAAAATGTGGACATGAAGTACATACATAACAAGAGAAAGAGAGTAAAATGATGACCAACAAGAGGATGGCGAACTGATTGCCGAGCTTTCTTTGCTCAACTGTCGGATCGAGTGCGCGCAGCCGTTTCGAAAGCAAGATGGAGATTGTCTGAACCAAAACCTGTAACAGTCTGTTCGTAAAGCCTTGAGCGTAGCAGAATGTCAAGCCCAAACTTGTACTACTTCTTGTGTCTACTACATCACAAATAGGTATTGAATTATTTTTATTCAGTAATTATTGCATTGATTTGGATATGAGGGCAACTGATTAAATGTCCATGCATGCTCCCATATTCCGGTTAGACTATAAAGAAGTTTCAAGCAAATACAAAACTTGCATCAACCGATTCAACGACCGATAGTTCCATAAAAATCATATTCGGTGAGTGTACAAAGCGCATTGAGTTCAATTAAAGACGAATGCTGTGAGAACTGTTGACTGTAAATGGCGCTAAATAAATGACGTGCTATTGCTGACATGCATCGACGAAATTTGTTCTCTTTCCATATGCGCTAGTGTAGCACCAAGAAAGCAGTCTTGTTTTCTTTCATTGCATTCGCTGTATGCCATGCAAAAAATTTATCTATTTTTGCACTCGTTTGCAAATAAACCGCTCTTTCGTGTTTTGTGATCGTTGCGCGTTGTTCAAAGACAAGAGAGTGAAGACCAGGGGTCAGTTTATTTGCTGAATTCGATAAACCGCTCTTCCGTGTTATTGTAATCGTTTCGCGCTGTTCAAAGACAAGAGAGTGAAGACCAGGGGTTAGTTTAGTTGCTGAATTCGATCTTTGACCATGCAAAATTAAGGTTACTACACTTCTGTCCAGTTGCTGAACGAAACTGGACTTGTATGACTGGCCACTAGGCACAGATGTGAGTTATGGCGGCAACTAATCCATACACAGATAAAAGTGACCTCGGTCAAAATTATATTATGCATCAGCAAGGGGCAAATCGACTCACACTCAACAGAGTCAAGAAGGTGAAAGCGCTTAAAAAGAATCACAGGTCAAATAAAAACTTCATTTTCCATTTGAATTTTAAGGCACAAAACTTGAATTTTTCTTTATCATAACATACTCTAAATGAATGAGAAATGAACGAATGATGAAGACTAAAGACGAACAAAGAGTACTCTTGCGTCAGTCTTCTGATGAAATCAAGTCACGTTTATAGAAATATTTAATGCAACGGTTGGAGGCAAAGGAAGACGACGCTTATCTCCACGTTGCTATGCAATCTAAATAATATCCGAATCTTCGTTGCGGCCGTGTTCAATTATTTTCTATTTACAGTATCTGTATGTGTTCGGAGAAGCTGGGTCTGCAGTTATGGATTTCTTACAGCCCCTATTAAGTGTGATGTTCACGCTATCAGCAAACACCACGAGAGGACAGATAATTAAAAGTCTCATTAGTTTCAAGCAAAAATGTGTTCCTTGAAATACACATTTTCAAGCTTATTGATCAAGTTGCGTGCGAGCTCACGTATGTAGCAAAGATTAAAAGAGGCATTCTACTCATATCATCATGCTTCTCTTTGTTTTTTCCGCTTTTGCCCTACTATTCTCTTCAGGTAAGTTATTTCTATGTAATACTCTAAATGTTATGTTTTTGTTCAAAATAAAGGAAGGAGTATTCAGCGAAAATTGCGTTTGTCGAGGTTGAAATTATGCAACAGCAGCAAAAGCCGAAAAAATTGAGCGCGGCATACTTCTAGTAAGCAGTAATCGAGAGTGCACTAAACAAGAAATTCAATATTCCCCTTGAACATTTAACTATTTCCGCTGTTAAAGGTTATTGCGATCAAAGTTCTTAATGTATTAATAGCAAAAAAAATGTACCATTGAGACTGCCAGATTATCCAACTGTTCAAGAGTTACCATACGATTACGCAAATATTGACGGAACCCTGAGTATTCAAGGCAAAATTTCAATTCTCGCGCATTTCGACCCATTTTAATATGGCTTGAACTTTATCAGGATAGAAGCTAGCCGCACTTTTTTCTTCCCAAGTGCAAAATTTTTGCAAGCGCTCGCAAGTATTTGCTGCTATCGTACTTTTTGTCTTTGCTTATTCTTCTTCTGTCATGTACTGTTTACTTTTGCTGTAACTTCCATGGTGTTCTGCACAATTTCTTTATTCTGTATAAAGATAAGCCATTTACAGCCACTGTTTCCTCGCCGACAGACAGTGATCTAGCCGACATCCTACTGCAGAACTATTCAAAAAAATATCGTCCGGTTCGCGACATTAAAACTACAGTTGAAGTACACATATTCCCGATAGTCTATGCGATAGTACAGCTAGTAAGTCATTGCTGCGTAAGCAAGCTACATTTGGTCCATTAGAAGTTCATTGACTTGTAGTGGGAAGTTTTTGTTCAACTGTTTTTGTATATAAGAAAGAGATTTGCATGCATTATGTGGTTTTTCGGACTTTATCGTGATTATGTGCAAATAATGGTGGAAGCTTTTAAATTATGTTCTAAAATTTGAGTTTAAAACGGCCATTTTGGAGGAGCAAAATGTTCATAAAAGCTAAAATGGATAGTACTTTAAAGGCCGATTTCGTACGAGGAGGATGAAATAAATCTCTGTGCGTTGCTCATATTTAAGTGGTTCAGGTTGTTAGCAATCAGAGTCACTTCATACATGCATAACTTTTATTATTCAACTAGATAACTTGTGTTTCAGGACGAACTGCGCGAATCGCTCACGCTGATGATATGGCAAGGATTTGTGAGTGAAATTTAGTTAAATAGAGCTTCAGTTACTCCCCTATTTTTTAGGGTAGATTAAAATGACAACGGGTATTCCCTTTCCCACTGAGTATAAAAACGGTTATGGGTGCGTCGGTCTCGCGGTTAAACGGTACCCTCCAAACACGCTGCGTAAGCAAATTTTATCCATTCAGTCGGGTACGGTCATGTACACCCATTGACATATTAATCGACACATGACTATATATTTCCCAATACCAAACACTTGTTCTTCCTACAGCTACAGGATTTCTTGCTGATAACATCCCCTGACTAGACCTCAGGACACGGCAATTAGGACAGGCCTTTTAGCACTATTTATATTGTGAAACAATTTCAGAGATGGAATGACGAATATCTTGCGTGGGATAATCGTTCGCTGGATTGGTATGAAGAAGAAACTGTAAATATTCCCATCGAACTGATTTGGATACCCGATGTAGTCGTTTTCAACGTGTAAGAATTTTTTTAAAATTCCATCTGATATTGGTCTAAGTCAAGTAGATGTACCTTAATTTCATAGCGCAGTTCCAGTCTAAATCTGAGAATCAAGACGGAAGTGGCGATGCTGCAGACAAGTATGATCGAATATCTTGACATTTCAAAGAGCTGCAAGTAGATTAAGTCTTTTAAAGATATTAGCGTTAACTGTCAGCATTTTTGTAAATGTCCCAAAACCTAACAAATATGAGAAAAAATATTACTTGCCATCTGTCTTATTTATATCCTGGATAAGTAGCTCAATCGTGAATCAAGCAAATCATATAGAATGACATGTTTCAGGTTGGAAAAAACAGAGATAATAGAACGGGAAAGAATGACTGCTGTAGTGCACAGAAACGGGACGGTATACGCTAATTTTCCTCTGCTGCTCACGTTTCGCTGCATTTTTGACATATCGGATTTTCCATTCGATACACAAAACTGCACGTTGACATATGGATCGTGGTCTTTTCAGAAAAAACAGCTCACTATCCTCACGGGCTTGGCGCCGGTTGTCACCGATTTGGAAGATTTTGTACTAAAAGTCAGTTCTTTGCGCAGTCACACTTTCTTGATCAATAAAAGCTGCTTATGTGTCATTCCAAATATTCAAAGCGCGGTATGGCGCAAGGCCCATTTTTGTTTAGTTTGTACTGCACTTTATTGGGCACACAACTGACGGTTCACTATGCAGTTCGATCTGGAACCCACAAATCGAAACTCTGCCAATATTATGCGTATGTATGTGTAAATTAGAGAAAGATGATTACAAATAATTCATTTTAGCTAGCAATTTCATTGGCACCCAAGGAAGTTACAGTTTAGATATAGTTAACATTTTATTGATTTATGAATTCTATCCTGTATGTGTTAGTGGATCTTTAACTGGATATAACTCTGTATTATAAATACGGCGCCTAATTTATCATCATTACTTCCCCAGGGCTTGTTTCTTCTTCTTCAAGCAGAAATTCAGAACTCTTATCGGTAAATTTCAGCCTCATAACGAGTGGGATGCAATATCGATAGTAAGCCAGCAAAGGACGATTCAATATGCAGACGCAACTGCTAGTATGATCGCCAATGCAACCTGGAGCGAGCTGGATTTCACCTTGACTGTCAAGCGAAAACCTGCTTACTATGTTTACGTTCTTATCCTCCCCACATTTGTGATTGCACAAATTAATATCGTTGGACTGTTTACGCCCCATAATTCACGAAGTGAACGGGAAGAGAAAGTCTCTCTCGGGCTGACTACACTGTTGGCGATAGCTGTGATTTTGAACATTGTCACTGATCGAGTGCCGAGGAGCAAGTTTGGACTGCCATTGCTAGGTACTGTAAGTGATGCATATCCGTGTGATAGCTTAAAATTCCTAATTAGCGATTACTTCTCTGATAAATTTCAATATCTGATTATGTGAATTCATATTACTGCATTCTGTAATATATTTAATACCTTACATCAATAATCATAAATAAAAGAAATACCATAGCAGTCATCTTTCTGTACGAAAACCATCCTGATTGAAATTTTTTAATAAGAGCATGACGGTATTATCAGCATGAAGTTAATAAATTTTTCTAATGCCATCTTTTTTCAGGAAACTACGTTCTGTTCGAGATCTTCATATCGGTCGCTGGGATCATTATAACAGTTCTCATAATGTTCGTACATGAGAAAATGTTGCTCTACAAAGTAAAGCCGCCTCGAATCCTGCTTTTCTGGCGAATGAATAAAATAAGCTCACTAAGCACTGCACTGAACAAAGAATCGCCTGAGGTGAAATATTTTCCATATTTATATCTAATCACATAATGCATTCTTTCGGCCAGTGCATCGCGTATCAAAACAATAAGCTATTTATGAATATAGCATATCCAAGTTATGCACAATTTCCTTTGTGAAAAAATCAACTTTCAATCGAAGAATGTTTTATTGCAGTCCTGTAAATAGTTCTACCATCTTTTTATTTTAGAACCGTCCTGAGAGAGAAGCAACTGCTGATAGACAAAGAAAGGACTCTGCAATGGAAGCATTTGAAGAGCAATGGGCGAAATTTCTAGGCATTTGCGACATGATAATGATGACCATTTTGTTTTTTGGAAATATAATTGGCACTTGGATCATGTTTTTTTAATCAGTTTATTCACAAATAGAATGAAATAAACTTACTTGCACCTGCAATCGCAAAATTTGCAAGATACTCGCACTGTTTAATTCAAAAAACTGAAAAGAATTTGAATGCGCAAAATTTTAGAAAGTATTGCTGTTTTGTAATTACAATTCATGAAGGCCCTAAGAATCCTACGATCTTCACTTTAATTGCGTTTATCGAAAATATAGAACTTGTTTGAGCGGATACGAAATTAGGATTCTACGCTAAGGTTGTTTATGTCTAGTCTTACTTGATTTTTGATCACAATCTCCTTATAACGTTACTAAACTATTTGCGTAGTTCTTTCTTCAGGGAAATAGCTACTTCGTGCTTGCGATTTGAAACGAAATAAGACTGCAGCACCTTTGACGACCGAATAATTTATTTGAAACAAGAGCAAAGATACATTACACCATTAAATTGTTATGAGCATTGCTAAATAATTTACTTATGCATAGTCTTGTTTAAATGCAACAGCCAGAATTCCTGAAACTGAAAAATTATATACACTATTTATTAGGGTGGGGGAAAGTATTTTCGTTTTTTGTTACTGTAAGAAACAAAAACACGAAAAGACTTTCTCCCCATCCTAATATTTATAGTACATTGTCATTGTGAATTAACGGACTACCTAAAAGATGAAACGTAACTGAAAGTTTCAGCACCGTGTGCATCTTTCGATCAATAGTTTGCTTGCACCATCGACAGCGATCAATATATCAATGATATTAGTATGAATGAACTATCATGATGCATAATCATGATATTAATGCGCATTTAATTCAGCAATGTTCTTCTGGTCATAGTCTATGAGGCAGTTGTACTTCAAGGAAATCAGTTAAAGCAAAATTGAATGAACTCTAATTAAGCGAATTCAATTCGCAACATTCAGAATGCGTTTGCTCGCGCGGTTTCATATAAAAACAATAACAAAGACAAAAACCAATCAAAGCCAAAAGGGCGCTGAGCAAAGGGACAAGCAAAAGAGGCGACAAGATAAAAGCGTTTGTTGATAACTGCTCTGTCTTTGAACAGCACAAATGGTCATCACAACAAGTTTTTGTTTCCGGACACCTAAAGTAGGCGGTGATTGAACTAATATTCAGACTCTGCCGAACTGGCCAGTCTTTTGTTTCGGGATATTGTTCAGGATTGATAACAATTTGGCATTGATCGACAACACCAACAAGAGGCCTCAGGGAAAGTTCCAGCTCGCCTGAAATCAGGTCAGCAATTATTCTGAGAAATTACAAACTTGCGGCTTAAAAAAGTATCGCTTATGCAGGATGATAAGTTTCATGGTAGACTCTGGAAAATTAGCGATTTATACCAGAATCGGCATATGCTTCTCGCTTGGGCACATATTGATGCTATTGTATTCAAACTGAATTTTTCTAACTCAACTGAGTTTTATTTCTTAAAAAATTATTAATTTTAAAAGCCGGTAGAATTTTGAGTAAAGACTCAAATGTTTGCGCTGAACTGACGATTTATAATATTGAGACCAGAACTTCTTGGAGTAGCACGGTTTCAGGGTCATAGCAAAGGTTCTTTGCTAGAGCTGTTTCGAATATTGAAATAACTATTCTGTTATTACCGATTTCGATTTTCATAAAATGGTTATAAAGTTAGAATCAAAACCGAATAGGATCCGATTACACGATATCTCATTACACCAGTACCCGTGGCACGCGACAAACTATTTTGGTGCATGCAGTGATGATGGGTTTGGCATTTAACCCGTTCAATTCACCACTGAAATTCTATGCTTCGATCTACTTTAGCAATTTCAAATTGTTCTTGCCTAAAGTAAATACTCCATCGATATATTCTGCTGCAGTTCTAGCGTAGGTTAGTCCATAGAGCAAACCAAATATGACGACCCTTATCAGCTGACACATTGACGATGATTGAAATAAAACTGTCAGAAACGAAGAGCTCTGTAACAGTAGTGTGCAAAACCTCTCAACGGTAATCCAAGTAACGAGACACCTGAGCTGGTGAATAGGATCCATAATTTTGCATTTAACGTTAGACATATCAGTTAATAATACCAGCAACCGTATTTGTAATATTTAAAGTTCCAATGACACATATAGTAGAATCTTTATAAGCACAACAACCTGCGCTCAACCACGCGTGATATGGAAAGGCCCCAAACAACGAGCGTGTTTGCGCAATTGCGAGCTTCATTGAGGTTTCTGTGAAATGCGGGCCTCCCCTCATGAGAGCCTACTTCAATAGGCTGTTCTAATTACAATCGCGCGAAGAATGGTGGTTAGGGCAGTAATGAAGTGCGAAGATATATTTGTCATTCGCTCTTGGCAAACTGACCAATTGCCTTCCTTCCCGAAATTGTAATTGCAGTAGTTTTGATTACTATTTTAAAGGCTCACGATGTAGCTGCGGACGAATAAGCGCCAAGAAAGATCTTACATTCTGTTGCCGAATAGCTCCTTCACCGAATTACAATACAGCTATCGTTGCAAAACGGAAACATTCAATGCATATCCGTTTCCAAAATATCTACGCCTTAAGGCGCGCGCTTGCAGTGCGCATGTACACACAATTTGTGCACAGAGCGCTTTCGTACTCAACGTCATTTTTTATCAGTGCAGCAAGCGCTTAGAGCGCATCGTTTTCCTGCTGAGTGCTGTGCTGTTATGTCAAACGTTCGCCGTGTGCCGCCCGTTAAAGGGTCCAGCACGAATCAGAGCCTATTTGATTTCGCTTACAACTTCATTCGAAAGCAATAAATTTCAGGGCCATAAAGAGGATCTTTAGACACTTTGATCTCCAGTGTATCGTTACTGTCAAACTCGTTGACAGATTCAGTAGCAGTTTAATCGAAAGGCTAATTTTATATTTAAAAATAATAGCTTCAGTTTAGCTGTTTCTAATCACACTTATCAATGTAATACAAACTTTCGATGTATGCAAACACTAAACTCGAAAGCTACTCATATGTCTCTATTACATTGAAAACTAACACTCTATTGCATATCTCAATAGGTATTTCTTCCAGGTACACTTTTGGTATTGTGCATCGCAAAGAATGAACCAAAATATTAAATTATTAAAGCCACAAGACCTTAAAAAATTAATATAGCGAAATTCTAGAATTACTTAGGAATGTTGAGGCAAGTAGGCCATCCGAAGGAGGTTGCGCAAAACGTTGGGAGTGACTTAATAATTTGATCTGAGGTCATTGTCTAATGCCGTTTAATCTACAACAGCTCCTTGAACACTAAACGTATTTATAGCGTCACATCCACGTAGTCGTATATTGTACGATTTTATTTTAATGCTCTTGTAGAAATACAGAGGGCATTGCAGCCCTCGCAATTGCTGCAACTAATTAAAGTTTTGAAGTAAAGTAGTAATGTTCAAGAGTGCTTACTTATGAACATTCTCAATGACGGTTTCAAGACAACACGCTTTTCTGATCCGATCGCTCTGCAAGGAGAGAGAAGGGGAAGTAAGACTTCAAAGAACAAAAGATCGAACCACCCACACGATGATGAGTTCTGACTCATGCCAATGTGACTACAAACAAGGAGAATAACGGTGAGCACGATTCGTCACTAACCGGTTCGCAGCCGTCATCAAGTTTATTACCTGCCACTTCACAACGGTTCTCTGCATCCCACGATGACCTCTCATGTTCGCATTGACGCACATGGTTCGCCAAACCGGTGCTTCCATTCAGGATAAAATGTCGACTTACAAACGTCTTCTTACCAGAGTCATTCCCAGTCGCTCATTCTCAAAGTCCAAAAACAGGTGTCTGCTTAACTTCATAATACTGCCGAACTCTTCTTGAAGGATCATTATTGGTCGTAGAAGAATGAATTACTATCTTTTGTTTGGAGTATTACTTTCGCTGCAGCCTGTTTTCTCAGTTCCTATTGCGAAAGCAGAAATAGATTCGACTGCAGCTGCCGCCGACTCGAGGACAAAGCGGAAATCGAATTATGCAGCAGTGTCCAAAGAATATAACCCCAAATTATTTCAAGGCGATATTGGTAAATGGTTTTGGTTTATAGCTTTTCAACTTAAAAACTTGCTACATTAAAGTGCAAAATATTTTATCATTCTAATGAACGTTTGGTATTCTAATCAAAGCGCTCTAATTCAATGAACTCCTTTTCAGCTATTATAATTTAAACAAGTTAAAAATAATGGGACATAAGTACATTTTTAACAGCATGTTTAGCTGCATACATTCATTAAAAATCCTATTTCAGTGCTTCCGGCAAGTTCGAAAAACATTCAGCTTGAATCAGCCTTGCGCGCAGTGACTTGGCCGAATGGTGTAGTGCCGTACACGATCGATATTTTCGACTCAGAAGGGTATGTGAAATAAATTTAATGTGAACGAAATTTACTTAGCGATCCGATTAAGAATTGCTCTATCAACTTTTTGCTGCAACGCCTATAAGCCAGTGTGTCAAATGAAATAGTGATCGTGACCAATATTGGGGGCAAATTCCAAGACCAACATTCAAGTTTTCAGAAAATTTTTAAAATTCAGAGATCCATGCAGAGAATAATTGTAATTTTCCTTATTTGGTTTCAGTGTCGCTATGATTGAGGACGCGATGAGAGAGTTTCGTGAGAAGACTTGCGTTAATTTTGTTCCAAAATCCGATAGTGATGAGTATTTCATCAGGATTGTTGCAAACGATGGCTGCTCTTCGACAGTTGGCAGAAACTCTTGTAAGTCGACTATTTGCTAAATCACTAAATTTCCTTAATGAAATAACTGCAATCATAAATAAATAACTCCACATTTATGGCAAACTGGCTGGGACAAAATGCTTTTCTTAGTCTGATTTAAAGGGGCTGGGCAGCGTTTATTCTCTTCTTTCCGAATAAGCAGTCCATAAAGAAAGAAAACCACTTAAAAAGGAAGATAAGCAATTCTGGGATATATATTATAACATTTAATATAAACAATTTGAAGATATAGTCTACACCAGAAGGCCTAAAATAGTAAGAAAAACAAAAATTTCAGTTTAATAATCCAGTTTCGTGCCGCATTCAGTTGAATATCTTACGATTTCAGTTACGCAAAACGGCCAAGAAGTCTCACTGAGTGACGGTTGTTATAATCCTGGCACGATTCGTCACGAGCTTATGCACGTTCTGGGCTTCTTTCACGAACAATCTCGCACTGATCGAGACAATTATGTCAGGATTGTTTGGGAAAATATTCAGAGCGGTCTAGGTCAGTTCCTTTCTTACTGCTAATTATATAATCAGTATCTGCATTTAATGAGAAATTTGAAGTTTCAAATTACATCAGTTTTTTTTGGACGTATGAAGTAGGATGCAAAAAAGGTCCCATTTTTCCGATGGTACGCTCTTCATTTCGGCTAACTTTTGGAGGAAATGAACCTCTATCACTCGGCTTTCAGTAGCAGTTACTAATTTTCAGCTAATTTGTCGAGAAATTGAAGTTTTTATCTGAGCGTTACAGGTATTTGAGCAATCCGAAATATTTACAGAATGTTATAGCAATTTAAAAAATATTATTGCTGAGCTCAAATTGTGATTTTTACAAAGAACGCTAAATATCCATGAATAAAGCGTTAAAAGCAGCCATTAAAGGTGCATTTACTATACGCTGTGGTTTGATTACGTACCATTTCCATTTAATATTGGGTATTTCCAAAATTAAGTCAACCTGATTGCTTTCCTTTGAGAAATTCAACAAAACCTAGATCTGAAGAATGATCAATGTCAAGTGGAAATTTTGATAGAATTTCAGAAGATCAATTCGCGAAGAATAACGCGCGTGAAGTAACTGATCTCGGCAGCCCGTACGACTACGGTAGTCTAATGCACTATTCATCTAACGCATTTTCTCGTGACGAATCATCACCAACAATTACGAAGATCGACGGGAGCACATCCGGTTTCGGACAGAGAAGAGGATTCAGTGAAATCGACTTGCTTGAAATCAATAAACTTTACAATTGCCCAAACACTGGCAGCGGTGGAAGACAAAGACCTAATGAATTCGGTAAATCCCTTTGAATTTAGCAATTATTCAGTTCCTTGACTACTTTAGTTCGTTAAAATTAACTTCTAAATCCCGTTTATAACGTTCTTCAGACTGTTTATAAAGAGCATGTTTCAGTTTCTAGTCCGTATCGAGAGTCAAAGAGTATGAGCTATCAGTGTAGAGGAAATAGAGACTTCCTTGAAGAGCTAAATGACCCGTGCCTTTCTCTCTGAATCTATTTCTTATTTAGCTACCCAATAATCTTTAACTGTTAACAAGGCAAAAAAACTGATTGTGTAACGCTTTTAGCCTTGTTGAAACATCTGAAGCTTTCTTATTACAGGAGGATCCGAAACGACTACTGTTCAGCCAGAAGAGACCACGGAGAGTCGATGGGGACGCAGACGACCGAACCCCAACCGAAGGGGTGGCCGTTTTGGTTCTCGAGGAAATAACCGAGGGTCAGGAGGATTTGGCGGTGGTTTTGGAGGGCTAGGCAATGGTGGAATAGACGGATCAATTGACGGGATCGATGATGGATTTTTCAATCGACCGATTGGCTCAAGTTCTGGCTTTCGAAGAGGTAATGGTGGCTTTGGAGCCTTTGGAGGATTCGGTGGAGAAGAAAGTGGACATGGAACAGAAGAAAGCACTGGCGACAGCTGGTTCAGCCGATGGGTGTCAGCTACGAAGGAAAATGCTGGTGGATTCTTTGGATAACTTATAAGATTGTCGCATTGATTCTATGCTCCTTTTGGGACATACTCGGCGGTGACTGCCAAGAAAAAGTCTCGATTCCTCTCACTCTGAGCGCATATGATTGTGCTCTGATGTAAATATTACTTGCATTTCTGTACATAATAAACGCCAAACTTCATGAAATTTCGCAATAATACTTTTGGGCTGATGCAATTATTCACTGCTCGCACGTAAACTTTCATCATTTGAAAGAGCTTGGGGTTTTATGCTAATGATTGAAATTTGAGTATTTTATTTGTCATATATGATAAGAATGAGCTAAAGAAGACATACGCGCTCTCTTAACAGCTCTCTTTTCCAAATTACATTAGTTCCTAACTTCAATCTCAAGAGGATAGCTGAAGTTGAAAATTGCAAAAATATGTGCAGAATTAAGTATTCATTAGAGCAGCATATTTGCGCGCTCACGGTCTCAAAATATTTAAAAAAACTACGCGCTGATATTTTTTGGCTGACATGATAATTGCTTAATAATCATGAAATTTCCTCTTCACTGACTGCGAATCGCAAAAAGACGTCTCATCAGAAGATGATGTTAACTATGGTAAATTCATAGGTGATAGCACCATGCAATCTCTACCTACTTCTGAACTTCAAGCAATGCGCTCGCTGAGACATTCTCAAATGATTAACAGTGTAATATGAGCACAATCATGAATTTCTTTAGTGATTTGCTTGGTTTAGTACCAGAATGAGACCGTGTAATTTGACGCTTGCAGTATTTGCATAACTGAACTTTGAAACTAATTTGCTTCACTGTAAAGCAAAGATCTATCAAGATTCATTTCGCTCGATAGACCTCTACAAATTAAAACCTTGCTACATGCTCAAACCGAATAAAGGCTTTATTAATGGAAATAGTCACTGCTTTGAACCTCGATTGACTGCTTATTTTGTAGATTCTGTTTATTCATAATTTTATTAAGCCAGCAACATATCAGTGTGGCAAGACTAGTTGGCAGAAAATAACTTATTGCAGGCGCTCAATGCCTGAATGTATCACATTTAGACGGCGTAGATAATTCCAAATCACATGGAGAAGGTATATGATTCTTTATGCCGGACAATGTTCTTTCGGGATCGGGCAATTGTTCTCGTTAATTTCATCCACATACTCGCATCCCGGTTGAGGAGCTGGCATTTTGAACATGGGGCAGTTTGGATTTCTGATGCACTCTTCATCTTGGCATATTTCACCCGCTTTACATTCCTTAGCAGGGCATTCTGCAAAAGAAACGTAAAATTATCCGCTAGTTTGAATAGTGCGTTTGTGATCAAAATATATTTTACGTACTGAGATGTGTTGATCTTAATTATAAACTCTTCCTATCTACCCCGAAGTAAATTGTATGCTGTATCGAAGAGGAATATGCAATATTTGAAGCTGGAGTAAGTTTTTTTTGAAATATTATAATTGGAAAAGTGCAAAAGTGATTCATTTTTTTACTAATTCTTCTATTCACAATCTGGTTAAGGGCAGCGCAGAGTTACTAACGGTTGAAAAAGGTGACATATGACTGAGTGACAGCTCTGAGTAACAGTGACCTTCAGTAGTGAGTAATACTGAGCAAGTCTACACCTTTCTATAATCCCTTAGCAGTTGTTATAAACTATCAACGGCCGACAGGGAGATTCGAAGAATTTAACATGTTTCTTCCTCCCTGAGCTACGATCTGAGACCCTTTCGTATGTATTGAATTAGTTGTTATTATCCAAAAAAAAAGTCAATTCAGACATGGGGAATAGCTTTTAACGCCTCTAGATAAATTAATAGACCACTCACTTTCAGCGTTCTCTTCCGGCGTCTCTTCTGATTTGGGGCAGTTCTCTGGTCGGATACAGACGCCGTCAGCTTTATCCAGCACAAATCCTTCATCGCAGACGCATCCCTTTACGCATATGGCCATGCACATGATCGCGGCTGGGTCGAGGTCGCAACGAGCGGGACACGCCGTACCACACTCTTCTTCATGCATGTTTGGAGGGCATTTATTGTTCGTGCATTTGCCGTTGAAGCACGATCCGCTGGCGCAGCGCATCACCGCGCAACGATCCCGCAAGCGAGGCATCGACTTACTTAGAACACTGACGGCGATAACGGAGAGCTGAAAAGAGAGTGATAATCAATTACTGAGCAGCGACCGACTGATGGGAGTCTAAGGTTAACTTTTAAGAGACGATCGAGTCTGTTCAGGAGAGTCGCATTTATTACAGTCCCGTGGTATTACGCTGACGGGATTCTGTCCATACGCTTTTGAAACCTTGGGGCGCATTCAAAATAGGCCGAAATTCTGAATATTATTCTACTCGTGAGAATAAGCTAGTAAACTGCTACTTCAAAAGATATCAACAAAATAGAAAACTTACAATAATGAGCGCACAACGGAGAGCAGTCATCTTGCTGAATATTAAGGTAGAGTTGCACCAAAAAGCGGTTGAATGTACTAAACCACCGACTGGGGGCATTTATATTCATATTTTGCTACCGCCCTCGAAACTAGAACAGCAGGAAATATGGTTCAAACTTGCAATTTTACGTGGGCGGTGTTGCTCGCCTAACAATGCTACTCTCTCTCTGATCTGTGTTGCGACCGGTTTTATCCAGTCGCACAGCGAGGGCGGCGTTCAAAAGATCAACTCGCGTCATTTATAATGGAGGCGTAAACTGCAATGTAAGCCCATGTTACAATTTCTCTGAAATTTTTTATATTTATGAGAGGCATATTTGAGATATTTTATTAAATATAATGTTCATACTAAACCGAAGACGAACATCATTAAAAAAAGCTGTTAGTTTTATCACAAAGTCACATATGATTAACAGACTTCTGACATTAAACACATGAATTTAAGAACTGATATTCAGTGCAATCGTAATTTGTATGAAATTTGCACTCAATCATATAGAACATCAATAAATGATAGTTTGTTTGTAAAACTATGTGAGCGAAACTATGCAAAAAAAGAGAGGTTTCCTAAGTGTGCTTTAACTCTCGTAAAGTTGACGAGTGGCACAGGAAGAGAGAATGTTGCTATAACATTAACACATATTGATGGATGGAAGATTCTAAATGACGTAATTTTTCCATTCTATTTGCTCTGACCGCCAAGTTCACTACTCCCACATTCGTATTTTTGTTTCGGAAAACGCTGGCTGATTTTTTCACTGTCTCATCTTGAACGTTGGTTTTATTGTTATTAACAAAGACACTCGAAGCGACTGAAGTCTGCCTGTTTGGCTTTCGGCTGTGAAAAAGCATCATTAGGAAAAATGTTGAAATTGCTTTCAGCGAAATTTATGCCAAATATTAAAAACGCATTCGCCTCTAATTACTTGATACGCTGTTTTTGACTTCGCGGCTTCGCGTTGAAACTTTGCTCGAGATAAAAGAAAAAAGCAGCTTGAAGTTAAATGGAGCAAGTTTTGCGGTTGAACTTCGTTCCCTCGCAACGCATCATGCAACATAAACAGGACGCTATGGTCATTATTAAAGTTCACTTTGTACATCGCTTGAACGGCTGTTTGAACAAAAACTCAAATTAGCGGAATCAGTTGTTCTACAGAGTACTGCATCATCGCTTCACATATAAAAGTAGGTGTGAATCGCCCCTGTTCACTTGGCAGAGCGCTTGCTGCGCCAAATCATGCGCTTGCATTGCGTCGTCCTTAACTTATAGAAACATCAGGTGATGAACGAATGGGGGTATAGCAACAACTCAATTAAATCCCATGAGTTTGATTAGACGTTCTGCTTGTTCTGCCGAAACGTCACATCGGGAAAACGAAACGCAGATGATGGTCTGAAAATATTAGCGCGTGCTAGAATAATTTCTGTGCGAAGTAGGAAATTTGGAAATAGTCATTCACTTTAGTGAATGAACAGCGCGAGAATGTTTTCTTTGCAGCCGTTGCGAAGTGCACGGCATTGCTTTGTTTTACGACGGCAGAATAGCTCGTAGGAGTTCTCTTTTCTCGATAAAGCTGCGCGCAGTGCGAAAATTTCATTCACTCTCATGAAAGTAATCATAAATATTTCTAGTAATCTTTCGGCGGCTGCATTGTAATTGCTATACTTGTTGTTTCATTATAACTGCTTTTCCAGGCAAGCTGAATATCAGTCTGCAGGGTTAGGCTCAGCTTCCGGTGGAGATTGTACTGAATCGGAAGAGTAACCTAGCGACTGTTGAACTTCGATAAAAGTCTAATATATGAGCAAGACACTTAGTGTTGCTCGTAGCGGCAGAAATATCTTCAACCGCCAACGTTCTACTGCAATAAATCAAGTGGTATCAATAACTAGAAGAGGCTCTTTGCGCAACTATCTTGCGTAATCACCCGACTAATCAAATGTCTAGTATCCTCACCACAGTTGTGGTATACATTGGCGAGGGGTTCACTATCGTCATATTAAATGTGATTCTAGCAATATCGATTCTCCGTACCAAATCGCTACGTCAGCGGAAAGAGCTTGTGTTCATAATTGGTCTGGCTATATCAGACGCGCTTTATGGTGTCGGTTGCGCTGAGTACGGAAGAGACGAACTCTTCATTTCCTATCTCAGTAATGTGTCATCCCTTTCAACCACGCCTTGGCAATGCTTTTTGAAGCCTCGAGAAATTGTACTCACTTATGCTTATCAAGTTTCAATGCTTATAATGTGCGCCATCAGCGGAGAAAGATTGATCGCTGTTGTTTCATTTCAAAGGTACGGCATGATTCGGTATCGTAGTCACATTTATGTTCTCGGATTTGCCTATTTGCTACCTGTTCTTACAACGATTTCCGCCGGTTTCGAAACGTATTCAGCAACAATTAGTAACGTAACTATGATGTTCGGTTGTAACTCATATTCCATTGTGTACAACAAAATACTGCCAATCATCATGCTTACTTTGGGCATGTCAAATGTGCTCATTTACGCGGCTGTTTTCATTGCGTATAAGACAAAAGTCTCTCCTGCCACAAGGCAGACTAATACGGGTACATCAAATTATTTGCACGCCGTTCGCAATCGCCGACTAACTCAAACATTGGCGCTGATCTCAGGTTGCATGTTGCTGTTTTACTGTGTTCCTCTATTAGTAGCGCACATTATGATGCATTATTATATATATTCATATCTTTTGTTTATTTACATGTTAATGCCCCTACAGTATATCGCACACGTGCTCGTATTTTACTGGCGACAAAAAGAAATACGCCAGGGTTTGAAGGATTTCATCTGCTGCCATCCTCAACACAAAACGACTACTTCAAATATTTTCATTTCTCAAAATGGCGCCACAGCAAGAAGGGCTACTATTCCTGACACTCGCTGAATCATATATTGCTGCTCTTTTCTCGCATATTTACTTGTGCAAAGTCACTCTGCATTCTGAATTTTTTAACCTTTTATTCTTGGCGTTTGCCGTTGTGCTAAATCATATTCGTCTTGCGCACTTATCTCTATCTGTTGTTACCGCTTGCACTGTTAATAAGTCTAATTTTTATTACATAAACACAGGCCGTTTATCTATTAATCCGGATTATGTTTGCCACGGCTTAAAAACTTTATCAATAAAATCTTTAACTTTAGCATTCAAATGCATCTCACTTGAAAAAATCGATACACTCATTCTTTCATCTTTGCAAGAGTCGACCAGCCACAAATCGGTAGAATAAAATGCCTTTGCACATTACATTTATTCTCCTTCCTCTGTTGGAGAATTTTCTTTTTCTGTTTCTAAGAATATAATTACCTCAAGCAGTGAATATTCAAGTTGATAATGAGAATCTTCGATTTATTTTTATATTAGAAATTCGCCCGCATCATTCCCGCACCCACCATTGCCTAGAAATACACGAGAATGAAATGAGTGCTGAGTCCTCTATAATCACAAAAGTTTTGCAGACAAGAAGCGATAACGCTGTCGATTTTGGCATTTCTTTGGTAATCACTCTTTGGTAATCACACTCAAAATTAGTGTCAATGGCAATAGCGTTGTGAGATCGAGTTCCACCTGAGTATTCACACCACGTTAGGATGTGTGATTTCAAGCTACCTTTGCGCAAAGCTACCGTATGTCGTCATTATCTTGAATAAACCAAATCCTTGCCCTGCTTCGGGATCACTATCGCTTTTAAAACTCACTCTCATTATTTAACAGTGCCTCGAAAATTTCTAAAACTACCTTATGTTGAAAAAAATTAAATTCACTTAATCGCCTCGCGACTAGCAAACTTCTAATTTGCGTTTGTACTGCACTTTGGTCATGAAATGAAACCCTTTTATCATTTGAGTGTTTCAACCAAAAATTCCTCGTCACTAAGTACGGCATTCTTGTATTTCATATCCTTAAAAAAGGTCTAAATGGTCCACCCACCTCTTTTTCTCGATAAAGCTATGCACAGCGCGTAAATTTGATTGACTCTTGCAAAAGTAATTGTGGATATTTCTAGCTATCTTTAACGGCTCTATCATATCACTCTAGTTACACCTGCATTATAATTGCTTTTCAGGTAAATAGAACTTCATTATGTAAGATTCAGCTTGGCTTCTGGGGGCAGTAGTAGTGAATCAGAAGAGCAACCTAGCGACTGCTGAATTTCGATAAAAGTCTTATAACTGAGCAATACTTAGAGTTGCTCGAAGCGGCTGAAATATCCTCCACCCTTTGCGTAGAACTGCGGTGAATCAAGCGGCTTCAACAACTTGAAGGAATTTTCCGCGCGACGATCTCTGCGTCGCAATCGTGTTTAGAAAATGTCTAGTGTCCTCACTACTGTTGTAGTGTATATTGGCGAGGGCTTCATTATTCTAACGTTAAATGCGATCCTTGCAATATCAATTCTCCTTAGCAAATCGCTACGCCAGCGGAAAGAGCTTGTGTTCATAACTGGCCTGGCTATATCGGATGCGCTTTACGGTGTCGGTTGTATTGAATGCGGTAGAGATGAATTTTTCAGTTCATATCTCAGCAAGGATTCATCGCTTGCGATCACGCCTTGGCAATGCTTTTTGAAGCCTCGAGAAATTGTACTCACTTACGCTTATCAAGTTTCAATGCTTATTATGTGCGCCATCGGTGGCGAAAGATTGATCTCTGTTGTTTCATTTCAGAGGTACGGCATGATTCGGTATCGTAGTCACATTTATGTTTTCGGATTTGCCTATTTGTTACCTGTTCTTACAATGATTTCTGCCGGTTTAGAAACGTACTTTGCAACTATTAGGAATGTGAATAAGATGTTTGACTGTAACTCATATTCCATTGTGTACAACAAAATCGTGTCGATCATCATGCTTACTTTGGGCATGTCAAATGTGCTCATATACGCGGCTGTTTTCATTGGGTATAAGACAAAAATTTCTCCTGCGACAATGCAGGCAAATACGAGTACATCGAGTGATCAGCAAGCCATTCGCAATCGCCGACTTACTCAAACATTGGCGCTGATCACTGGTTGTATGTTGCTGTTTTACTGTATTCCTCTGATAACTGCACACGTTATGACGAGTTTCTATATATACTCCTATCTTTCCTATATTTATATGTTAATGCCCGTGCAATATATCGCCCACGTGCTTGTATTTTACTGGCGACAAAAAGAAATACGCCAGGGTGTGAAGGATTTCATCTGCTGCAATTTTCAAATTAGAACGAGGACCTCAAGTATTTTTTTTTCTCAAACTGTCGGCGCGGCACGAAGGACAACTATTGCTACCACTCCCTGAATCATAAATAGATGCTTTTTTCTCGCATATTTACTTGTGCAAAGTCACTCTGCATTCTGAATTTTTTAACCTTGTATTCTTGGCGTTTGCCGTTGTGCTAAATCATATTCCTCTTGTGCATTTATCTTCATCTGTTGTTACCGCTTGCACTGTTGATTAGTCTAATTTGTATTAGAGAAACATAGGCCGTTCATGTATTATACTGGATTATGATTGCCGCGATTTAACAACTTTATCAATAAAATCTTTAACTTTAGCATTCAAATGCATCTCACTTGAAAAAATCGAAACACTCATTCTTTCATCTTTGCAAGAGTCAACCAGCCACAAATCGGTAGAATAAAATGCCGTTGCACATTACATTTATTCTCCTTCCTCTGCTGGAAGATTTCCTCTTTCTGTTTCCAAAAATATAATTACCCCAAGCAATGAATATTCAAGTTGATAATGAGAATCTTCGATTTATTTTTATATTAGAAATTCGCCCGCATCATTCCCGCGCCCACCATTGCCTAGAAATACACGAGAATAAAACGAATGCAGAGCCCTCAATAAATACTTTGCTTACCGGAAATGGTAAGGTGCGGGATGGCATATAAACTGCTGCACAAATTTCGTAACCCTTTGTTACCTTCATTCATAACATCAATCGAAGGCGTCGCCTCTATCTGTCAACGCTTACTTAAGGCTTGCTCACTGAAGCTGTTTTATAGTGTTTGATACTTGCTAAATTTGTACTCCTCGCGTAAGGATCGAAAACTGACACACTTAAGATCGTTCAGCTTTTACTCGCTGGAAAACCTTGTAAGCAAAGTTTAAATTCGCTCATAGACCGAAGTTGTACTCATAAGTTATTGCACTACCATCAAACGTTAAGAAGATATACTCTCAATCGCTGACAAGCGCCAGACAAGGTGCCATCGACTTGTGCACATTCAAGAACAGGGAGTAATAACCCAACAGAAAAGATCCGTGTCGCCATAGGTCAGCGGTGCACACGACGTGCGACTTGCGCGCAGTTTTACGGATAATATTTTACGATTCGATTGATGCTCTTGAAAATTGAATACTTTTTTATGCAATGAATAAATTTTCACCAACATTGATCTGCTTTTACTGATTTAAAAAATACCATAAACATTTGTGCAACAGTTTTTGCGACATCCTGTAATTAAGGTGCACGCATACCATTGACTAAAGTGACTTTTCTTCACTTTGCCACACGTTGAAGCATAAGTACACTTTTGACTCAAAGTCACTTTAGTCAAAGGTATGTGTGCACCTTTAGTCGTTTCTGGCGAAAGTTCAAACAGCAAGTCAGAATGACAACGCGCCGCTCGTTAACAGTTGATGGTAGCGGCATTTCATCAATAAACAGCGTATGAAATCTGTGTATTTTTATTTTAGGACGCGTTGTTTTGAATGCTTCCTAACAGTGTTGGGTAACTAGGTAAATTTACCTAGTTTACTTAAGTAAATTTGGAGTAGTAAGTACTTTTTACTTACCTAGTTTCTGTTTTGTTTTCAAGTACTTACTACTTTCCTCGTTATAACTAGGTAAGTACGCATTTAAAAAACCGCTTGAATCCAATCACTATCATATGACATGCACATCTAAAGGCAAACCCGGTAATATAGCACTGGACTGCTCTTAACTGCCAAATCCAAAATAGCATTTTAAATAACCGCTGATATTCACCCTAGCGTATGACATGCACATCCAGTAGCATATACGGTATCACAGCTATTTGCTTGATTAGCGGAACACAAATATGACATATTTATCATCTACCGGGTTTCACAATACAGAATTGGTTTCATGCGCTAATCAGGCGCCGCGTATGTGGAAGGTCTCGCAGGGATGTAAAATATAGTGTTAGTGCTTGCTTGAACAGAATGCGTTCCACTACGTAACGGTTTTACCTACCTAGTTTACTTAAGTACGTACCGAGTTTGCAGTTCGAAACTAGGTACGAAATTGGCAAGTAAAATATTACTTTTTACTTACCTAGTTCGAAACGCCCAACACTGCCTATAATAGTTCAGTGAATCTAGTCCATTTCGATAATTTATATCGGAATTCAGTATAGATATAAATATTAATGATATGATATTTAGCCATACTCCATCGACTTCTTCAACAAGTTCGTCTCTGTCACATACTGTAGATTGGCAAAAAAAGTTAAAAACGTAAGTTGTGCGCCCAGCTCAGTTAAAAAATATATTGGTTTATCCTATTCCACCTCACTTATTTCTCATTTGCTTCATTCAGTTTTTGTTAAGTCAGGGAATATCGCAATTAACTTTCAGTATTCAGAATTCACTGCGAAGAATATATTCGAAGAGCTATCGGAAGCTTATCCCCTTCTCACTGCCATTTTTCTTTGATATCGAAAGTAAATGGGTTAATTTAACGCTCAAAGTAGAAGGTGTTTTAGCAATCACAGAAGATTACGCCGATTTGCTAAAAAAGGCATTTGCAAAAGCGGACATGCTGATTATTGAAGGAGATCCAGGAATGGGGAAATCCTCGCTTATGCATCGACTTGCATATGAATGGACGCAGGAACAATCACAACTGAATGACTATGACCTTGTTTTATATATAGAATTTCGTAAAATACGCGAGTATGAGTTCAAAGATATTAAAGAGTTGATTACCCATTACATGAAAGGCTATCTCGATGAGCAAGACTACAAATTATTTCAAAAATTCATAAATGACACAAAATGTTGTAAACAGCAGAAGATTTTAGTGCTGCTAGATGGATATGATGAATCTGCTTTGGAGAAACAATGTCAAGAATTAAGCAATTTCTTTAATAGCACAATATGCAGACCGTTGCTGTTCAATATTCTTCTCACTTCACGAAAAGGATATTTGTCAAAGCTTCGTAACCAAGGACGCTTTCTTTTCGCCGATATCAATGGGTTTACAACTGAATTGCAAAAGCAAGACTACATATCAAAACATTTTAATGCAGCAAATCAGACAGAATCATCAGGAAATACAGCAGCTGTAACGAATCTCTTAAATACTAACGCAAAAATTCAAAGACTTTCAGAATCACCCTTAATGCTGACCTTTATTTGCCTTACACATAAGAAAATAATTGATGGCACTGAATTTGAGCTCTACATGAACATCATTTGGTGGATGATTGATAGATATCAAAAAAGTAATCCCAATCAAGATGTTCCCAATCTTTTTGGGTTTGAACACGATGCAAGCGACAAGATATGTGTAATTGAAAACAATTATCAGCACTTTCCTCAACTTCACCTGCTTGGTACAATGGCCATGCAAGACATATTTAAGACAACTTTCACGGAATCTGATTTAAAAACATTTCAGTTAAAGGAAATCGTACAGCAGGTTGGATTCTTAAGGAAAGAAGCCACAAGAGACACTTCCTATCACACAAATATTGAGTATTCATTTCTGCACAGAACCATTCAAGAATTTATCATGGCACTTACTTTCTTCTTTTCCAATGAAGACACAACAACAACTTTTATTTATTACGTTTTTCTGACAGCAACAGATAAAGGTTATGGGATAATACCAGCCAAGTTACAAATATTTCTTAACATGATCTACTTCAGTAGAATAGAAATTGATGAGTCAAAGAATAATCTCTATTCTGAACTAATAAAACTCTCAAAAGAACTATACTCAGCCAGTTTTTCTGTGCAAGAACACAGCCGCATATCAACAATACATGCAGCGAATGATGTCGTTGACGTCGTTGGCGAAAAGCAGTTAAGCATTCCCAGATCATCAGAAGAAGCAATCCAATTGCTTCATGATGAAGCCGAAAAAGGTGATGCCTTCACACAGTATATCCTTGGAACATTGTATGATTATGGCATAAACACAAATCGGTCTGAAGAAGAAGCTATCAAGTGGTACAGAAGATCCGCAGAACAAGGAAATGCAATTGCGCAATACAACCTTGGGTTGATGTATATTGATGGACAAGGCGTAACTCAATCAGATGAAGAAGCTGTTAATTGGCTCAGGAAATCAGCAGAACAAGGACATGCAATGGGCCAAAATAATTTAGGGTTGATGTATCATAATGGACAAGGCGTGTTTCAGTCAGACGAAGAAGCTGTGAAATGGTACAAAAAATCAGCGGAACAAGATAATCCATATGGCCAAACTAATCTAGGATGGATGTATCAGATTGGGGGCGGCGTACCGCAGTCAGAAGAAGAAGCTGTCAAATGGTACAGGGAAGCCGCTGAACAAGGAAGTGCAGATGCTCAAAACAATCTTGGATTCGTGTATTTGAATGGAATATGTGTTCCTCAATCAGACGAAGAAGCTGTCAAATGGTACAAAAAAGCAGCAAAACAAGGAAATGCAGATGCGCAAACTAGTCTTGGATGGATGTATCATAATGGACGAGGAGTGCCTCAGTCAGATGAAGAAGCTATCAAATGGTACACAAAATCCGCAGGACAAGGACATGCAGATGCACAATGTAACCTGGGAAATATGTATGAAAATGGAAGAGGTGTGCCTCAATCAGATGAAGAAGCTGTGAAATGGTACAAAAAATCATCAGAACAAAGAAATGCAAACGCGCAAAATAACCTTGGATGGATGTGTCAAGTTGGGCAAGGCGTGCCTCAGTCAGATGAAGAAGCTATCAAATGGTACAGAAAAGCAGCAGAACAAGGAAATCCAATTGGTCAAACTAATCTTGGATGGATGTATCAGACTGGGCGAGGCGTGCCTCACTCAGATGAAGAAGCTGTGAAATGGTACAGAAAAGCTGCCGAACAAGGCAATGCACTTGCGCAAACTAGTCATGGATGGATGTATCAGTTTGGGCGAGGTGTCCCTCAATCAGTAAAAGAAGCTGTCAAATGGTACACAAAAGCTTCTGAACAAGGGTTTGTGGACGCCCAATTTTACCTTGGTTTCATGTATCTGAATGGATTAGGTATTCCTCAATCAGATGAAGAAGCTGTGAAATGGTACAGAAAAGCTGCTGAACAAGGCAATGCACTTGCACAAACTAGCCTTGGATGGATGTATCAAACTGGGCGAGGCATAACTCAATCAAATGAATATGCTGTCAAGTGGTACGGAAAAGCAGCAGCACAAGAAGAGTCCTACGCACTTGATAACCTTGGTTTCATGCATTTTAATGGGCGAGGTGTTCCTCAATCAGTGGAAGAAGCTGCCAAATGGTACAGAAAAGCTGCTGAACAAGGGTTTATTGACGCCCAATTTAATCTTGGTTTCATGTACTTGAATGGATTAGGTGTTCCTCAATCAGATGAAGAAGCTGGCAAATGGTACAGAAAAGCTGCTGAACGAGGGCATGGAAACGCTCAATTCAATCTTGAGTTTATATTTGATGATGGGCGAGACGTACCTCGATTAAATGGAGATGTTGTCAATTGGTTTGTAAAATCAGCAGAAAAAGGTTATGCAATAGCGCAGAGTAACCTTGGATGGATGTACTATATTGGGTTAGGTGTTCTTCAATCAGACACAGATGCTGTCAAGTGGTACAGGAAAGCCGCTGAACAGGGTAATGCAAGTGCCCAATATAACCTTGGAGAAATGTATCAAAATGGACGCGGCGTGCCTCAGTCGCATGAAAAAGCTAAGGAATGGTACAGGAAAGCGGCAGAGCAAGGAAATGCTGATGCGAAAGCTCACCTTTGCGTGTTATAATGAGTAAAGTGTTCCTCAAGCAGATGAAAAAGCTGGCAAATGGTTCAGAAAATCAGCAAAGTGAGAAAATGAAAATACGAAATTGCACCTTGGAGACGTGTCGAAGAAAGGGGGACAGTTTTAATCAGTTCAAATAATTGATAGATTGAAATTTTTGCCTTTCATGAAGCGCCATCCTATTTTTGAGGAAGTTAGATTTGAAAAAACTGAGTGATTATCAAGCGTTTTAAATGTATAGAGTCGGTTGGAGTTTTAAAGTTATTCACTTTCCAAATTTGAGCAATAATGAAAATATCTTGTATGTTGTATCACAAGCAATGCCATGATGGTCGTCGACGATCGCTAATCAAAAGCAAGCAACTTTGACGTCATCCGCTCTTTTGCCTGCCGCTCTCTGGGTTTCATCCAGATCGATTTGTCAAAGACCGTCAATCTACATATTATAATTAATCTTTATTAAATAACAAACTGAGGCAATAACATATGTAACAATTGAGACAATGTCTTGTGCATATACCCACACCCTGTCAAATGTATATAAAAACTTCCTGTAATGTCTAATCGTCAATATCATTCAAAATAGACATATCATAAACTATGGCATAAGATAGAACTAGCACCGATGTACAGCATAACTAAAATCAGTGCCCGCTTGCGAACTAAGAATGTAATCATCATGAAATATGAATCGTAAGACGCGTATAAATAGGAAGCGTATGAAAATAACAGGCAACAAAGGCAAGTTATGTTAAGTGATAAAAATCGTACAAGGATGATACGCCTCATCCGGTCGGTATACATCTAGACACGCTACACGCGCACGCGTTGATTTACTACGGTATGCTGTGTATGCGCGTGTGGCGTGTTCTAACGCAATCCTTGAAAGTGAGGCGTATCGTCTGCATACCATAATAATCAATAGGAAGCAAGACCGCACGACCATATCATTGAGCATAGAGTGAGCGCAAGACGGAACATGGAAATAAGCAGAGGACATTGAATGCCGAGGCAAACGGCGCCGGCCGAGTGACGATTGAAGAGCCACAAGGACAAGGCGGTTTGAACGGCGCACACGACGACGTAGACGAGTAGCGTAGTGGACCAGACATAGACTAGCCGGCGCGAACCGAACTTCTCCCGCATGATGACGGGAATGAGCACCCACAGGACGCCGAGGACCATTCCACTGGAGACGTCCAAGGCGCCGTCGATGCCTCTGAGGCCGCGATCGCCGACTGCGACTGCGAGGACGATACAGCGAGCGCAGAGGACGAACAAGAGGACATTCCCACGCGGCATGGCGTCGAAGGCGTCGACGTACAAGGCGGTCAAGATGGCCGCCAGCGCCGCCAACGCCACCCGCAGCTCCGGCGCCGCGTACTGCTCCGTTGACATCGGCGACGCCGCCGCAGCCGCCAACGCGAATGCCCACATTGGTCGCTGCATTCGCCACGACAATGCCCACAGCTCGAGTGCTCGCCTTCGCTCCATTGTCGCCAACGGCTCTCTATCGCAGGCCGTTGGAGGGGGTGGCGGCGGCTCGTCCACCTCATCCGCGCTCACGTCGTCCAGTGATTCTAAAGCGGGCGAATAGTGCAAGTGAGTGTAACCGCGCGCAAAAAGAGCTGTCGAATAAACCCATATGAGTCGCGGCAATATCGTATGCTTCAGCCTAAACCCATAATAATGAATCTCAACCATTAACTCTATCGTCAAAATGCGTCGATCAGTAACAAGAATTCGAATCAGGCACCGTAGTTGGCAAAGTGAGCCCCCTTTTCGGTGTTTTAACACTGTTCTTCAACAAGAATGATAGTAGTTTTTTAGTTTCTCCACGCATAGATTAGTAAAAAGATGCGCTATCAATTTTCGAAACAGTCTGCCTTATTCAATCTACGATCTGTTTTTGGTTAATGCTACCCCTGTTGATATTTAAAATCAATCTGCGATTTTCAGTTTCAGAATACATGAAAGAGATAGGATTATCGACTCTGGTGAATAGTTGATCAATGCGGTCGAATGGATTTTAAAGTGAACAAAGGAATAAGCGACTGACCAGTGTCCGAGGGGGCGTATTCATAGGCGGGAGTAGTAAGGGCACGCACATCGGCGGCTGTTCGTCGTCGAGCCGTATTGAACGTCGGACGAGTGGAGGTAGACTTCTTCGCGCGCAGCATGGCGATGCCCGCGAAACTCGCCACCACCGACAAGCCCAGCTGTACCAGGAACAGAAGCCGCATGTGCTGCACTATCAGCCACAAAGTCACTGCGCTGATTACAACCGGACCGTTCAATGCGACTAAAACAGATCACGTTTCTTTTTAGTATGACTTTTAATAAGTATTCGAAGATTTAATTGTGAAATAATATGTGAAATATGTTGCATGATAAAGCATTTGAGAAGGAGCGCATGAAAGAGCGCCAACCAATCAGGCGCGATTTATAATCAACATTCAAAATCAGAATTAAGATGCAAAAGCAAATACTGTTGTCCGTCTAGGTTAGTTCCTTATGGCGTCACTTTTCGTCGCGAGACATTTCCTGTCAACAATCGTGATATATCCTTGATTGATACACATTTCAACTTAAAAGTGAAGACTTTTTTAAGAAAAGAATTTACAGTGAAAATGCTAGAGTAGAATGATAAGCTAAGAAATTTTTAAGCAATTTGCCCGATTCAGGGATAGCATTGTCCATTTACTGAAGAAAAATAGCGACTAAAAGCGAATCGCCGAAGCCGCGCCTGGAAGCGGCAAACAACTCATCGCTCGCATTATAAGTCTCAAAGAATACGTTATTTTCTACCTGATGCTAAGCCGATTTTTGGCTTCATGTTCTTCATATTGATAACAAGCGACGTGTGATACAAGTAGGCTAAACTGTGACCTGAAACGCGCGCGTTGATAATTGATGAAGCTAATTAGTGTCAACGCACCAGCAATAAAGTTGTACAATGCGAAGAGAACCGCTTTATCCTTGTACCAACCGTGGTTCATCGTGGCGCTCCATAAAAGGAGAAACCCCATCGTCGAACCGACCGACCCGAAGACGCACAACCACATGGCGCTGAGCTTTGCGCTCAGAATAGCCACTGGAAATCCGAGCGCCAGTCCCAGCACGCCGCAAGCGTACACAACCTCGACTAAAGCGTTTGTTGGCGCCAAATTCAAAATTCACAGTTGCAATTTATTAAATATACCATTTCCACTTTATTAAGAACACTTTCCAAATAAAATAGGACGTTTTTCGTATAGAATTTGACTAGATAAATGTCCATTTTGAGTTGAGAAGTATCCTTATTAAAGTTGAAATGGTTTATTCAAATATACCTTCGAAAGGAGAATAGGACAAGCCATCGGCACCAGTAAGAATGATCTGCAGGCTGGCCCTGTCGAAAAGCGAACCGACTGCCATGCCTATCAGCGCACCCACGAATAGACTTCCGCCGATGCGGACCCGCTCGCGCAGCTCTCGCCGCCGAGCTTGTTCCGCAGCGGCGCTCGCCGCAGCAGCAGCAGCATCCATGCCTTTAACCCTAATGACTTTCAATAGTCAACTAAAACTGTGGAAGAAAAGCTGTCGTTCAGCTTTTGGTACGTTAACCATAAGCAGCATTTCTCTTCATGAATATTTGAAATGATTGTATTTATCTGTCAATAATTGATAGTACAACATGCAGATATATTATCAAAGCATTCACTGTAGTTGCTCATCAAATAGGTTCTCTTATATACACTGTGAGAAAGTATGTCATAATGAATTGGATATCTAACGATTCGACATTCACCGAGCAGCAAGAACATGATAATGCATGACTAGATCAGTATGAATTTTCATGCACAATCAAAAAGGCATCTACTTAAATCCTATCAAAAATAGTGATTGCGATAAAGTGAATAAGCAAAGATGCTTATACAGCAGACAAAATTCATGAAATTAAACGTGCTTCTGTCAATCCTTGCTGAAATATACAATCGATCGGAAGTAACAATGATGATCGAAGTTCTTGCAAATAGTGCAAACCTGCAATTAAATTAGCTAACATATAAATGCAAAAAAGAATCAACACTGGCGACTATTTTTAATCAAACGACTCATCAGCTCTTCCGCTTAGCGTCCTTCGATCGACGCCAGCTGCGCACTTCCTGCGTGCCAGAAAGCGCGCCAGGAATCTTGGCTTCGTTTGCCGCCACATTGGGTCGGTTTCATTGAGCTGGTTTCATTTCGCGTGCTTCATCTAAAGTTGTACTTAACGCAGTGCCAAAGAATGGGCGTGTTTCATATCGTGTACTTAAGTGCAAATCGTACTTAGAGATATACTAAAACACTGCGTCAAGTGTAACTTTTGCAATACCACGCGGTGTGAAATTGACATATCGAATCGTTGTGTTCGACCAAAAACTGCAGCGCATGCTTACGGTATCTTTGTGATTCAGGCCTTATCACGTTTGAACACCGCATTCGCGCTCCGCTTCGACGATTATCATAAGTGCAATGAAGATGTTGGTGTGAATACTACTATTTACACCAATTTGCCTGCAACTGAAGCTTATTTAATATAAGTATCACTCAAACGAACTAACCTGGGATGTAAGGCAGCTAGCGCCACTGCCACCACGCCGGATTAACCGGTCAAAAGCTTCATATTTTTTCAATAGCAACTTTTAATTTTATCAGAGTGCTAATATTTACTACATCTAATTGTAGGTGAGGAGTCGGCTTACACGCCAAGTGTAATGTTTCTGCATTCAGATGATTTTACTTCACAAACGCCGACAAACAGTTGTGTTGAAACGTTAGCAAGACGACGCGTCGCGGGTGACCCGTTTCGTATGTAACCTTATACCGCAACGTATGTTTGCTCGTAAAGCCAAGCGTTCAACTGGCTGGAGTGACGATGTTCGAGGAGGCTACTACAACAAAAAACTAGACGCGCAAATTCCGAGGATGACGCCGCCCATGTGAATACAAAACCGGACTGAATCGATGGCAATCGGTCCACGCCTTGCATTTTATTTAACTGATGCCCATTGCCATGCCCGGTGTCATTCATACGCGTCCGTCCCTGTCCTGCCTCAAACTCTGCCAAAGCCGCCGTTCAAAACAACTTCCGTTCGTCTATCGCGGATGAGAGAGCATTTAATTTGACCAAGTCTGTTCTCTTCATCGCTCTTAGAGCAGTTCGAATAGGATTGAATGCGGTCTGATCGGCTGGACGAGATCCATTCAGCGTGGGGGAGAGAGAGAGGGAAATTCGGCGGAAGAGTAGTGCTGCTCAGCGGGCGGCCGATTCGCCGATGCGCCGCCGTCGCCGTCGCCGTTCCGCTGTTCGGTCGACCGACAACGTTGCCGTCGCATACCGCGTCCGTTTGGCGGTCGGACGACGACGACGACGATGATTTTGCGCGAGATGCCGGCCGGTAAAGCTCTCAAGGCCGTTGGTAGGATCGGGCGCTCACCTGTGCCTGGACCCCGGCAGCGCGATCGCCAGTCGCACCACCACTCCCAGCCGCGTTTACTCGGCGTCGTCCTCGACGAGCGCGTCGAGTTGTTTGTTGTGCGGCGACACAAGGGGAGAATGGCCGGCGACTGGCCGACGGCATTGTCACCCGGCGCGTGGCTCGAGAGCGTGGGGCACCCGCCAAAGGAAGCTCTCAACCGGGCGTCAAAGCGCCCGGTCCGAAACGGCCGTTAGCGCTGCGCAAGCGTCGCGCAAATGTATTCAAAACGTAGCTCGCATTTTGCGGTTCGCCTCGGGCCAGCGGCGCACGTTTTATTGGTTTAGTGTGGCGTGTCGAGCTGCCCACCGGACGCCACTGCCCGTCCGACCGCGTTTCGTGTAATTAGTCTTCCGGACGGCTGGCCGCGCATCTCCGCTTTCCCGCCTTTTGTCTGCCAATAGCACTTTTTGCTGCGCGCGCCTATCGAGTGGTTTGCATTTGCAGTAGTCGGGGGGCCGACGTGTGATGCACGCACGAGCGAGGCGAAATGACGACCAACGGTTCGGCGCACGTCAATGGTCGCACGATCGACAATAAGGTGAGTCCGGCCGTTATTCTGTCGTCGCTGTCGCTGTCGTTTTCGTCCTCGTCTGCCAGTCACTTTGGTCACTCCTCCATTTTCCAGTCGAAGAACCGCTTCGATGACCAATTCACCGACTGCGTTAATTCGGCGGATATCAACGAACGGAACTTTGACATTCTTCGCAAGATGTACGAAACGCAGGTGGACGTCAAGAATCAGCTCATTCACAATCTCGAAGACATCATCGACGAGCAGGAGACGCGCATCTTCAACATGGAAAGCTACATTCAGGGTTTCATTTCTTCCCCCCTGCGACGCCCACGCTCTGTTTAATGTGCAAATGTTTAGGCCGAACCAACACTCTAACGCCAAGGAATAACCTCATACTTAGAGGCATATCTGTGCTGTCTGTGGATTTCGGCACGCTCAGCGAGGAGAACCTCAGTCTGAAGGAAGCACTCCGCAAGGCGCAAAAGCGCAATCGCGAGCTCGAATTGCAATTTCTTTCCGGCGGCTACCAACGACCAGCGGTGAGTGTGCATAGCTCTTTTACGCGATCAAATGCAACCGGACGGGAAGTGCGACGACGCGCTGTCTCTTTTGCTGCCTCTAATCGATCTATTAGGCGGTGATGTCTTTGCAGAGAACTTGTCTGCATAGTATTCCCGTCACCGTCGACTCCGACGCCCAAACAGACGACTCGCTGCTGCCGGTGAGTAACTCGCACGGATCGAAGTGTTAATTGTTCACCGCATGCGACTACGCCCACTTTGTTCAGGGAGGCAAAAATGGCGTCCACTCGACTACAAACGGACACACAAATGGTCGAAACGGCGATGTCGAGAAGACGAAAGCGAACTTCGCCAAGGACATCACCAGGCTGAAGGCCTCGGTGGACGACATGCGAGATGCACAGGTTCGCTTTTTTCGCAGGCTTTTTTCTCCGCCGCCGCGCACACGATGATAAATGCCAGCTCGAGTGGAACAAGTGTTTATTTGCAGGTCGAGTTGATCGCTGTCGCCCAAGACACGCAGAGCGCCATGGACCATTCGTTGTTAGCGATGCGCTGCGAACTGCAGAAACACGTCACCGACTTTGTCTCAAATCTAATCGTTCGCTACCGCAAAGAAGCAGAAATGCGAAAGCGTCTCCACAATCAGTTGGTCGAACTGAAAGGTGCGCCGCTAAGTGAACGTTACATCGCTAAGGCATTAAGATAAAAGTCTTGTCGAAAAAGCAATAATTTGATCAAATGCAACTTCTCCATCAACTTTTTCCCATGCCTAAGAAGCTCGAATGAAATTTATCTGAATCATAATTGCCTTAACTAGTCATCACATAACTAAGAGGGCAGACAAACTAAACAACTGAATGCAGGTAATATTCGAGTGCTGTGTCGTTTGCGACCGCCGGTGCGACCGGACGAAGAGGCCGACCAGACGGTGCAGTTCGACGAGCTCGACAACAGCCTTCTCTCGCTGACCACTGCCAATGGACGACAAATGCAGTTCACGTGCGACCGCGCTTTCCGACCCTGCCACAGCCAAACTGACGTCAGTTTCGCATCAGATCGTTTCAAATTAACCAACGACTTGCAGGTCTTCGAAGAAGTCGGTCAGGTGATCACTAGCTGCGTCGACGGTTATAATGTGTGCATTTTTGCGTACGGACACACAGGGAGCGGGAAAACGTACACTATGGAGGTTTGTGTTGAGCGTTGGGTGGCCAGATGTTTTGATCGGCCTACGGCGGTAGTTTAGGGTTCTGCCAACGATCCGGGCATCAACCGTCGGGCGCTAGCGAAACTCTTTCAATCGACCGCCAGCCGCGGGGCCGACTGGCGCTACTCCATCTCCGTCTCAATGCTCGAGATTTACAACGAGAAATTGCGGTTCGTCGTTCATCTGATAAATTGCGCTCCATTCGCCCGCATTCATTCGTTCCTTACAGCGACCTTCTGTCGTCGTCCAAGGACCAGAAACTGAACATTCGAATAGGCGAGCATGCCACGCTGCACATCCCCGGTCTCACCGAAGTCGACGTGACCGATCACGAACAGGTGGTTGACGTGCTGACGATGGGATGGCGAAACAGAGCTATCGCCGCCACCAACATGAACGAGCACTCGAGTCGCTCCCATGCCATACTTCG